>JABUQX010040410.1:50000-57500 GCA_015478945.1 Trachelipus rathkii
TATATGAGGAATGGGTAAATAGGTGAAAGAGTGTGTGTTGGTCTCGGTGGTAGGGTTGTAGAATTTATTTTTTGCTTTTTTAAGTGATCTTTTGATTGTGTAGGTAGGATACGAGAGTTTCTTGAAAGTATTGAAAATGTATTTGATTTCATTTTGTAGAAGAGAAGGGGAACAGATGCGTAAAGCTCTTAAGAAGAGAGCGGTAAGAACACCAGATTTAATGTGTTGAGAGTGTGTGGAGTACCAATGTATGTAAGAAGGGTTGAAAGTAGGTTTGCGGTAAACGCTAAAGAGTATGGTAGGACTATTATGCCAAGAGAGGAGGGTATCT
Organism: Trachelipus rathkii; assembly: GCA_015478945.1. Lineage (NCBI taxonomy): Eukaryota > Metazoa > Arthropoda > Malacostraca > Isopoda > Trachelipodidae > Trachelipus > Trachelipus rathkii. Next base: position 50,332 of record JABUQX010040410.1, read on the forward strand.
AGGAAAGGTAGGGTGTGGTTATTAGAGAGTTCCATTGTGAAATTTATATTAGGGTGGATGGAGTTGATGTGGTCAAGTATGAGAGTTGGGTTGGTGGTTAAGGGAGTGGAGATAAAAATATCATCCACATAGCGAAGCCATGTGGTGTTGGAAAGAAGAGGGTGGTTAAGTATGAAAAAGTGTTCAATAAGTTCCATGAATATGTTGCTAAGTATGGGGGAGAGAGGAGATCCCATGCTTAGTCCTGAATTTTGTTTGTAGAAAGTGTTGTTAAAATGGAAAAAATTGTGTTCAAGGGTGAGTAAAATTAGTTGTTTGAGGAAAGGGAAAGGGTAATCTAGGTTGTAATTGTTTTCGTTAAAGAATCTTTCTAGTAAGGAGATGGTGAAAGGGACAGGTACTGACGTGAAAAGGGAGGTAACGTCAAAGCTGAGAATGTGGTTATTGTGGGGCAAGATATTATGAGTTTTTTGAATAAAGTCTTCAAAGTTTTTAGGTGGGAGGGTGAGATATGTCCTAGTAAAGGTTTCAGTTGTTTGGACAACCATGAGGAGAGTTTATAGGTAACAGAATTAGTGTTGGAGATGATAGGTCTGACGGGGATGTTGTTTTTATGTGTTTTAGGTACTCCGTAGAATTGAGGTATACGGGGAAGCTTAGGTTTTAGAACAGGGAGAAGGTTTGGGTGGTTTTTTGTTATGACTTTGAGCTTGTGATTGAATGTGTTGTGAGAGTTTTGAAGAGGGTTTTTATTGAGTAAAGTGTAAGTAGATGTATCATTAAGTAGGTCTGTACATTTTGAAAGATAATCATCTTTGTTTAGGATAACAAGATTCTGTCCTTTATCTGATCTGGATATTACCAAATTATTATTTTTCTTCAGTGAGATTAGTGCATCATAAAATTTTTTGGGTGTTTTATTAATATGAGTGGTAGAGATGATTCCATCCAAAAGCAATCCTTTTAAGAAATCATGATTAATTTCTTAAAAGGATTGCTTTTGGATGGAATCATCTCTACCACTCATATTAATAAAACACCCAAAAAATTTTATTTGGTAATTTCAATGGATCTGATAAAGACAGAAGTGTTGGCAATTTTCTTCAATCAGAAGATGATTATCTTTCCCAATCCCTCTGTTGCAATACGCCGAAATAAAACCTATTCAAAACTTTCACAGCACATTCATATTTGCCACGTTCAAACTTCCGTATACTCAGTTCTACGGAACTCCAGACACGTAAAGCTGACGTAACATAATACGCCTGGAAATATACCATCAACGCGGCTGGAATTTCGGAAACTCGCAATATCTTACGCACAATAACATTCGGCTTTGCTGCGACACTCGAACGCAACTCCAGAAGAAGATTTAACTAACTGTATTACCTCGCTTTCACTCAAGGCAATCACCCAGCAATTATTTTCCATTTGTAGCTCTGAAGCAAAATTCGGGACTATGCTCTCTTGCTGCTGTACTTGACCTAAATGGGCCGCTCGGTGCCTCATACCAGCTCGGCGCCACATGTACTATTGGTGTTTTCTCGCTCCCTACCAACAACTCTCCTTGCGGCCACGTCAGCTCCATCCCGCCTTGGGCTGCAATGGGCTGCTGGCCCTGCGTACCCTCACTCTCTTATTTCGCCCTCTTAGCGCAAACCACTTTCAACCCTTCTTACATACATTGGTACTCCACACTCTCAACACATTAAATCTGGTGTTCTTACCGCTCTCTTCTTAAAACTTGCATCTGTTCCATACTCTTCTACAAAATGAAAATCAGCCTCATTTTCAGTGCTCAAAGAACTTTATAAACCCTGCACGATCAAAGTCGCAAAAACGAAAATGGTCTACGTGGTTCCACTCTTTCGCTATTTTCCATTCCATGCAGACCTCGGCTGATGAACGGCGCTCTGCGGCACCGATGCAAAGAGATACCTCGCCGGCATCGCCATTCGCGCGGGTACTCCCGAGCTACTCGAGGTAAGCGGGCGCTCCAGAAGACTTCTTACTCGGCGCATGACGCCGCACGCGGGTCCCGGTGCCGGCGTCGCAGCGTCGGCATCAGCCGCAGGCTTTGAGTCACCAGCCAAAGATGGCCTGTACCAGGTGGTCAGATGCCTTAACTGGCACCACGCCATTTTTAAAGTCAGGCGCCCAAATCCTACTCATTTGCAATAACCCTTAAATTTACAAGGGATTACATTTGGTCTTTCAAACTGGTGAATACACGTTCTAAACAGCTATAATACAAGTACATTCTTACTATTTTATTGAAATTAATTTTCAAGGCATTATACTATATATTTACAATAATAAGCTTTTATACAATAATTTAGTTGTTGACACGAAGAACAATACCGTAATATTTTAATATATATGTATATATGCACCAACAACAACTATAACCTTATATATATATATATATATATATATATATATATATATAAAAAAAAACGATTAATAATGAGAAACCCAACCAATTACGAGTCTAACTCAAATCTCTGAGGTGAGGTGACCGCAGGCAGAGAACTTGAAGAGAGGAAGATTAAATACAGCGGGGAAGTAGATGAAGGCAGAGTGTTCCACAGAATTGAAGTGACTGGATAGAAGGAGGTACCACAACGAACAAGCCCAAAGTTCCCAATATTCACACAAAATTCAAGAGAAAGTAGGGCACCCCTTATGCTACAAGCTCGAAGCAATGGTGATGGAATGCGTGAGGTCAACTCCCTCAAGCAACTACCCTTGTAGAACCTATAGTAAAGCGATAGAGCACCAACGGCACGTCGCAGAGATAAAAAGAGAGTTAGAAAGTAGGGGACATTTTATTAATCTTTTAGCGTTAGACTCAACCCTATCCAAAAGAGCGGAGCCGGAGCCGTTCCGTATTTGGTAACAGTACTCGACACAAGTTTGGATAAGACCCTTATATAATTGGAGTAACTGTTCGGAAGAAAAAAATTCTGCAATCTGAACAGAACTCCCAGCTTCTTTGAGGCCACCTTAGCAACCGTTGTGATGTGAGCTTTCTAAGATAGTTTATTGTTTATTTTCAGACCAAGAATGTTTATGTTGTCCACAGGTGAGACGGGAGAGCCGTTGAAGAAGATAGGAAAGTTTGGAGGCGTTTTTGAGGGAGAGATGTGAAGAAGTTGAGATTTCAAAGAGTTCAACTTTACAAGGTTTCAGTGACCCCACCGGGAAATCAAGTCCAGATCGGCAAGAATAGAATCGAAAAGTTGAAGTCGAGAAGCAACTCTAGAGGCGAAAGAGGGAACTGATTTGAAATGAGTTTAAGAATGAAGAGTTGAGTCATCGGCATAAGAGTGAACATAGTTAGATAAGCAGCTGAGAAGATCATTAATGAAAAGTATGAATAAAGTTGCAGATAAAACAGAACCTTGCGGAACGCCACGGTTAACAGAAAAGGAAGAAAAGAACGCTCCATCAGCAAGTGCCGATATGGAACTAGACAAAAGTGAGAAAAGAGAAGGAGGAAACCTAAAGGAAGGAAGCTTAGATAGTAGTGACGCATGCCATACCCAGTCAAAGGCTTTGAATATGTCAAGCGCCACCACACCTGACCTCTTATAGTCCATAAGGGCGGAAGACCACAAATCAGTGAGACAGGAAAGAATGTCACCGGTTGATCTCGAACGACGAAAGCCATACTGGTGGTCTCAAAGGAGGGAATGAGATTCCAGATGATCCAGGAAATGAGAGTTGAGAAGACTTTCAAAGATTTTCGACAGAATACAAGTAAGAGCTATAGGACGATAGTTAGAAGAATCAGAGCGACTACCCTTCTTCGGGATCAGTTGAACATATGCGTGCTTTAGATACTGAGGGAAAGTGTTAGTATTAAGACGCAAAGGGTAAAGCCGAACCGTGGCTCAAACGGTAGAGCGACGAAGTCGCATGGCAAGGTCGCGGGTTCGAATCCTAGTTTGGATCCTAGGTAGAAATTACCTAGAAAGTTCCCCTCCTTGAATAGGGCTATGCCCGTGAGGTGTGAACTTTTATTAAAAAAAACAAAAAGCCGAACCAGGATAGTCGCCAGATAGGAAGCACACTCTCTCAAAAAACGAGGTGGAATGCCGTCTGAGCCACTAGCTTTTCTAACGTTCATAGATCTCAGGATCTCATGCTGTCATATGTAATCATAGGCAGACCCATGGGATACCTGAGAGGAGAAGGAGTAGGAGGGGAGTTGCCAGAAAAGTCCAGGGTGGAATTAGATAAAAAAAAGGAGGCCAAAGAGATTAGCATTTTCAGAAGGAGTATTAGCTACAGATTCATATATATATATATATATATATATATATATATATATATATATATATATATATATATATATATATACATATATATATATCTATTATATATATACATATGTATATATACATAAATATATATATATATATATATATATATATATATATATATATATATATATATATATATATATATATATATATATATATATATATATATATATATATATATATACTATTAGCTTATATATATATATATATATATATATATATATATATCGCATGATGTTTATAAAAGGGAGACAAACAACATCAAGTATATGAAATAAAAAAGAAATTTTAGTAAAATACTTCCTTAAGTCCTAAAACTAACAACTTATAAATAAATGTTACTAATATTTGCTAACATAAAAGAGAGGCACAGCGAAGATAAAAAGAAAATCAATGGGAAACAAGAACGAATGATTGGTGAACGAAATTGAATTTTGATTTTTTGCCAAACTAATCAGAATTTATATTTTGAAGTGGGAAAGTTATAATTAGCATTGGGATATTCATTTTTATTGTAAAGAGAATATGTTATAAAATCCTGTTTTATATGCATCATTTGATTCATATGTTTTCATGTTTTAAGTTTCATTTGCTTTCAAATATATATATATATATATATATATATATATATATATATATATATATATATATATATATATATATATATATATATATATATATATATATATATACTCCTCTGTTCCAAAAGTAAATTTACTGAATATTCCATGAACGACTGAGTAATGTAGCTCCTCCGTGATGTATACGATGTATACGAGTGGGTAGCTAGTTACATAGGCTACATATTCATACCAGTTTTAACCAGATTTATAAAGTCAGTCTTGCACTACATCTGTTTATGTAAGGGCGTGTGTTTTAACCTCGTTACGTTTTTGCACTACATCTTTTTGTGTATGGGCGTGTTTTCTATCCTCGTTACGTTTCTGCTAGGTAGGTAAATATTGAACAGCTGTACGCTATCAAACTATGTGTGAATCGTAACAAGTCTACCACTGACATTTGCTTCTTTAAACAAAACTTATTGGGATGGCACTCTATCGAGAGCTATGGTTTTTAAGTGGCACAAAGCTTTCAAAGACGGCCGAGAAAATGTTGAAGACGACTCTCGTTTTGGAAGACTAATCTCGTCAACAAACGATGAAAATGTTTAAGTTATTAGAGCTGTGATGGAGAGACACAGCCGGTTCAGTGTCAGAGTGATTGCAGAAGAAACTGGGTTGAATAAAAATGCAGTTCATAGAATTTCAACGAACCATTTGCACATGCGAAAAATTTGTGCAAAACTTGTGCCGAAAGACTTGTCTGTGGAGCAGAAAGGGAACAGGGTCAAAATTTGTCAAGATTTACTTTAAAGACTCGAATTGAAGCACAATTTTTTGAATAACGTTATAACAGGTGATGAATCATGGGTTTTTGAGTACGATTCTGAAATCAAACGGCAAAGTTCGAAGAAAGCACGCATGAGCAAGTCAAAGGTGAAAACAATGATTATTGTTTTTTCGACAGCCGTGGTATTGTGCACAAGGAATTTGTACCTTCAGGACAGACAGTTAATCACGTCTTTTACAAAGATGTCTTGGAACGACTTCGGAAACGAGTTCAGCGAATCAGAACAGACATTGCAGACGATTGGGTGCTGCACCAAGATAACGCGCCATCTCACACTGCGCTCTCAGTTATAAAATTTCTGGCGAAGGAAAACATTCAAGTACTTTCACATCCTCCATGCAGCCTAGATCTAGCTCCGTGCGATTTCTACCTCTTCTCTAAGTTGAAAATGAAGTTGAAGGGTCATCATTTTGGGACGATGGAAAACATAAAAAATACTGTAACACTTGAACTAAACACACTTCAAGAAAATAACTTCCGGTATTGCTATGAATAATGGAAGAAACGTTGGAACCGCTGTGTAACCTCCCAAGGGTCATACTTTGAAGGAGATAACTTGTAATTTCAGGTAAGTCCAATACATAAATACGACATCAGTACACTTACTTTTGGGGCATAAAATGTATATACATATTGTTCTCGTAGTGTGAAGATGTTTCAGTGATCTCCTGGTGCTATTGCTTGTTTGCTTGGGATTATTTTATTTATCAGTGTTTATTTTGTGTCTAAGTGTTTATAAATGAAAAGTTGTGTTTTAATTATTTTAAATGGGAAATTTAATATTTTTAGCGACTTGGAATATTAACATTTTTTCGGCAAGTATTTGTTTTAAGATGTTAAATGTTTACAGTTCTAAATAGTTTAAAGTTTAAACCTGTAGCTAGTTGTTAGAGACATTGAATATTAACTATTAGATTTCTTTTGTTAAGTTTTAATTACTTTATATATTATACCGTAGGCTATTTGTTATACACCTTGTATTTGCTTTGGGTTTTACTTTTAATATAAGATTGGTGCATTTGTGAGTGCGAATGTGTATATGTGTGTGGTTTCCCGAAATTGTGAATATCTTGAAAGGTATAAAAATTTAGACCTACTTTATTAATAATGGTTTGATACAAGATCTTGCCGAAAAAAACAAAACTTGGTAAATAGGATGTTAACAACTCGGCATAATAGATTTGTTACAAGAGTTAAGATAGTATTTGAAGAAACTTGAGCCTTTCTAAACTTGTAACGGCCTAAAGAATATGTCACTTTAAATATAAGTAAAACTACTTGCGTTTATATATATATATATATATATATATATATATATATATATATATATATATATATATATATATATATATATATATATATATATATATATATATATATATATATATATATATATATATATTATATATAAAATATATATATTATATATAT
>JABUQX010040410.1:72500-75748 GCA_015478945.1 Trachelipus rathkii
AGCATTTATATATGTTACCCAATGACACAAAATAAACTTTAGAAAGGAGACAGTCATGTATATATATATATTATTATAATATATATTACTATATATATAATCTATATATATATATATGTATATATATATTATATATATATATATATATATTATTCTATTTTCAGGTTTATATTCGAAATTATAATAAAAATGTATATTAGAATTAGCAAAAATTTTTTGTATATTCTATTATATATTATATATATATATTATTATATATATATATTATATATATATATATATAGTATATAGTATATATATATATATATATATATTATATATGATATATATATATATATATATTAATTATTATATATATATATTATATATATATATATAATTATATATATATTATATATAAATATAATATATATATTATATATATTACATATAATTATATATATATTATATATATAATATATATATATATATATAACTCACTGACAGTATCTCTATATTATATTTGATACAATATAATATTTATTTATTTTATTTAATATATTATATTATATTATATATATATTATATAATTAAACCTCCAAAATACTTATAAGTGTAAAAATATATATAATTGTTTTAAAAAAATGAGCTTTAATTATAAGATATTTCTTCAATTGAATATATCTAATATTTATAAATTACTTCCATTTATATATATATATATATATATAATATAATATATATACAACCATAATACTACCCAATATCAACACACCCACATACATATAATAGTATAATGATAAATAATTATATAGTAGTATATATATCCATATATAACTAAAGCACACACAACACACATATAGTGTGTCGCGCTTATGAATATTAATAATGGTGCTCCAAGAGGGTAGCACGGGCCATAAGGATCGTTAGTTTTGTCTAAAGATTTGATATGCTTAAAGAGGCAATGTGCTCGCGAACTGATGCGATAAAAAATGAACATAGTTGCAAAATGTCGCCAACAGGGAATATATGGTGCTTTACGCGTTCCGTTCCGCACGTGCAGGAAAGAGGCAGGAATGAGCACACACATGATAACTGTGATACAGGCACGTTTATTTGGAACTATGGTTACAAATACTGTTCAATATGAGCATACACAGACATGTTGCTCAGATTACCCAAGATATGCTGCGAGCAACTGTCGACCATGCCGTGTTACGGATGCAGCATGCAGTGGAGTCGGGAGGTCATATTGTACAGTATTTGTAACCATAGTTCCAAATAAGCTGCCTGTATCACAGTTATCATGTGTGTTCTCATTCCTGCCTCTTTTCTGCACGTGCGGAAAATTTTAATTCATCCTGTTTACAGGTCTTATTATATATTTATTTATTTCACCTAGTTATGGTGATCATTGCACTCTAATTAATTTATTCGTATTTTTATTTATATTAAATTCAACTCATATCTCTGTTTGTCAATAAATCTTTGTCAACTCCTTTTTCTAGCGATATTTTCATGTTATGGGGGATGGCTCAGGAAGTGAGTTCATGTATGCCTCATGAGTTGGAGGAACACGCGTACTAGTTTATATAGTATTAATAATTCCATATCAGTATGCAGCATATGAATAGTTAAGTTATTAGTAAGAATATATGTTAAGTATATAGTGATGATAATAAGGATAGATAATTATAATTTATAATAAATAAGGATAGTATTATAGGTAATTATAATATATTATAGAAATTAAATATATAATAATAAAGTAATAATGAATAATATAATATAATAAAAATATGATTAGATGAGTAGTAGAGACAATATAAATTGTTTAATATAATAATAATAAATAAATATATAAGTATAGATAGAGTGTTATTATGCAATGTAGTGTGCTCTCGGAGGTATTGCTCATGAGAAGAAGCAGGTTCAGTTAATTATGCAATTAATATAATAATAATTATCAATGTTATCAATTTCAAAAATACTTATAAGTATCAGAGGAAGAAAAATTACTGAAATTATTTATACATGAAGAGATGTCTTCCAATAGATTGTTAATCAATTTCTCGTAGTAGTGATAAGTGGCAAATTAAATAGAATATAATAAAATAACTAAAGAGAATTTATTATGCCATTAGTAATCTTGAAGTAATGGGTCGTTACTAATTGCAGATCGTATAGGTGTCGTGTCCTTTTGAGCACACCCGAATATAATAATAACTATATAAGAGTATAAAAAATGAATTAATTATAAAACAATAACGCATTAATAGATATAATAATATAATAATAATAAAGTGGATCAATATAATAAAGATAATAAAGATAATAAAAATAATAAATAATAAATAATAAATAATAATAAATTAATAAATAATATAAATGAAATGAATAAAACATCAGATAAGTCTAATAATAAGTACATAAATTCGATTGAGATAAGCTCATAATTAAATTTCAAGAATTGGTAATGCCCAAAAGTGTCAACTTACAGCTTCATAAGAATAGTTTCCAGAATAATAGACTATATTATATTAAAGAAAAGATATTTGAAATCACCTAAAAATATATATTTGATATCATAGAAATAATTAAATAAAAATAAATGTAATAATTTTTTTCAATTTAATTTATTTAAAAAATGATTAATTAGCAATATCAATATTAAAAGCATATTATTTGCTTGAGTTAATTAATTACTTCCTTTTGAATTTTATATCAATGGTACCAAATAAGAATAAAATAGAATATAACAATGGTCAAAAAAAGTGACGCCAGCGTAACGGACGTGATGAAATGTAAAAATAGATATCCCAAACAAGCTTCTCTCGAGAGAAGAGATAACTGATGATTAACTATACGTAATTAGTAGGTATTATTTTTAAAGTAAATATAGAATTTATTAAGTAATATTATTTTAAATAATTTTATAGTTATTCAAAAAAATTGCAGGGATATATTAGGGGAAAATTGTGCTTTTGGAAATAGAAAGAATGCTAATTTTTTAATGATTTTATTTAGGTAAAAGAAAAAAAAAAAAGAGATAAATTCTAAGTCTGGGAAAAAGGATGTAATATTAATAAATTCGAGGATCTTTAGAATGATGATTGAGTCAAGAATTTACATTATGGGCGCTCTCTGAGATCTCATCTCAGCTCATACTCATCATTCATAAATCTACCTCCTACCATCTCTCTCTCTCTCTCCTCTCATCTCCTCTCTCCCTCCCTCTCTCTCTCCTCTCCGTCTCTACTCATTAACCA
>JABUQX010040411.1:0-10000 GCA_015478945.1 Trachelipus rathkii
CGGGGGGGTTTCCCACGAGATTGGATAAAGAAACTAGCAATCATGCAAGTGAAAATGGACATTAAACGAGAAATTTACAATAGGCATAATAGATATAGAGCGGAGGCAGATCGCGTCGGAAAAACTAAATAAGAAGTATTAAGAAAAATGTGTGAGAAAAATATAAATAAATTAATCATAGATAACAGATAATCAGGACTAGAGAAAGAGAAACGATTCAAAATCGTGTGATTATAACTAAAGACAACAAAGCAAAACATTAGGAAAAGTAACATAGAGTGGGTTATAAAGAATCAAAAAAATAAATCTTAGTAAATAGAAATAAAGACATAAAACAACTCTGCCTCTTATTAAAATGATAAAAGTAATTATAAACAAAAAATGATGAAAAAATATATAAATGAATTGAAAGTAATAATCACAGAAGTAGAGGGATGCTGGAATTGATAGTAATAATCACAGAAAAATTCTGAGGAGAGAAGTAAAGAGGTATTCAAAAACCTGAGGTTATGAGGATGGATGTAGCTAAAATAGTTAGAAAAGGTTATTTAGAGTAGCTAAAAGGTCTAAAAAGAGTGGCTAAAGGGTTTAAAAAGAAGTTATTTGAAAAGAAGAATGTGGAAGAGGTTATCACGTAACCAGATGTGAACAAAAGATGGTCAGAGTATACTCGAAAACTCGTTGTGGAAGAGAAGGGGTGACTAAGAGCTGGAACAAGAGGTTCAGGAGGGTGAACTTTTGTTTACAAGACACAAAAAAGGACTAGTGACGATGAAGTTGAACGATGATAGATTTAAAATTCTCTATAGGAGGATCGTATCAATTTCATGCCCTAAGATATGTGATATTCAGAGAGAGAAATAGGAGTTGATTGCTCAAAGGTAAAAATATACTCTAAAAAACAAATACTCTAAAAAAAGAGAATACCATACTGGTTCAAATCAGACAAGGAAGGAAAATAATAGCATGCCCGCATCATCCTAACATCTAAAAAAGATAATATTTTTAAATACAAAGAATTAATTTTATGTTATTTAAAGTAAAAATAACGATAAATATTTTGAAGCTCCTATCCGGGTAAATTATAAAAGGAGATACAGGGAACTAGTGAAATTATATGAGTACCGACGTAATATCCACTAAGAAAAGATATGAAAGAAATGTCAACAATTCTAAAAGAACTAGAAGAGGAATAGCATAGGTATCGCAAAGGCAGAAGATATATATCATGTTCATCTTAAGAAAAAGGACAGAGGGGTACAAACAACAGATAAAGATTTTACACTTCAACTTTTGAAAAAAGAGAAAATTGTGGAAGACTTTGGAAGAGGCAAAGTGACTTAGCGTCTTAGCTAATATAGCTAGTATAATATAACCGTTTTATATAACATTATATTATATAAATAAAAATAAATGGACATTCAGGCATATTTATTTCTGATTAATATTTTGTTACTAAAGTATATTAATTAATTTATATTTTATTATTTGTAAGTAATGCAGGCTTAATATACTAATACATATTATTATAATTAATAATATAATTAGTATATTTTTATTTTTAATAAACTAATAAGAATCATATTATATATATAATAGTATTATAAATACAGGTATTGCCGCTTAGCCCACCCAGCCCAGCGTGGGCTCAATCGCGAGGAGCCGAGTACAAGAGTTCGCAGAAGAGTCATAAAGGTCGCCGGTGTCCGATCCCCCGTACCGAGCTCCGAGTCAGTCAAGTTACCCTACTGGAAAAGTTCCGCTCCTCACATAGGGCTACTGGCTCTGAGGTGAAATACTAATATATACTAATATATAGTATCATGACAGTCACTGCCATTATGATATAGCGGGTTGTCACCATAGTTAATCAAGGATATGTATATAAATTATATATTAATAATATTATATCAGCCCCCTCACCACCGCGACAGTACGCAAACATATTTTAGAATAGTAAGCGAGTGCTACAATACTAAGTACGATGTCTAGGTTAACAAGACAAGATTTTATTTAAACCCACGTTCATAAAATGAGAATTATATGAGGAAAATCTTAAGCACACAATTATACTATCAACAACGCAGAATAAGAGTTATCTAGTTTTCGGACATCATCTTTGGTCCCCTATCAATAACATGTAAACTTATATAAAATAAATTTACAAATTAATTAATAACACAATATATATAATAAATATTGAGAAAATAACAAAAATTAAAAATTGAAAATATAAAATTCAAGCAAAACTTTTTAAAATATACATGTATCTTACTTAAATTGCTGTTATCAGATTCAAGTATCCATAAAATAGTTAATTATTTACATTAAAAAGTAATCCTATAATATGTTCTGTAATATCAACTTCAAAAATATTAGTGACAATGAGAAAAAAAACTAAACTTTTATCAATATAAGTTAAAATTATTATTTAATATTAACCAGTGAAGTTTTACGATCTAAAAGTTATAGTGTTTAATAATCTTTGGAACGAAAAACAAAAAATTTTTACCTCCACATTATCATGACAAGGATTTTTATCAATTTGGGATCCAATCACTATATCAAAAAAATTATATCAGATCATATTAAGGACTTACTTTTTGAATAATTAATATTTTGATACTTGATAAAAAAGGATTAGAGAATGTGAAATAACTAACCATGTTATGATTTATATTTCATTATTTATTTTGTATTCAATATTTTTTATATTTTCTATTAATTAAGTAATTGGAACAAAATTTTTAGTTCTGATGAGGGGACCTATAAGGAATATAAGTCCCGAAACGATAACACTTTAATCTCGCTTAGTATATTTTTCTTAAGAATGCGTCCCTTTAATTTATTCTTAACTAGATTTAAAAAAAAATATAATTTTAATATTTACTCGAGAGCTATGAGTGTTTGCAAGGTAAGAATTACATTTTAATCTGATTATAATTCAGTAAATATTAATATATTATTATAATGTAATTATAATATTAATTATATAAAAGAAACATAATTAATTATATATTATTAAATATTAATATAGGCAATAAAGATGTATAGTGAGGATATATAATATATATATATTATATATATATTATATATATAATCATATATTTTTCAGTATTATATATTAATATATATATTATATATATATATATATTATTATAATATATTATATAATATAATATCTAATATATATATCATATATTATAATTAATATAAATATTAATATTATAAAATATATATTAAATATTTATATATATATAATAATACTACTGAAACTTTAACGATAGAGGGGAAACCACTTTATTTTTATTTAAGTGTATTATATATAATTAATATGTGCATAAATATTATAAATACTATAAATAATAAATTTAGTCATTTATGGTATTTAAATAGATATTATATTATATTATATTATATATCATATATATATACTATCAGGTATATATAATATATATATATATAATATATATATATATAATAAATATATAATATATAAATATATATATATAAATATACTAACTTATATATATAGTACTATATTATAATATAATATAATATATATATATATAGTATATAATATATATATATATATATTATTAATATACCTAAAATAGTATTTATAATATTTATTATGATTATTTTATTAAATATCATATATATATATATTAAAGTCAGTATTATTTTACTTCCTCTTTTTCTAGAGATATAATCGTGATGATAGTATAGCAATATTTAAAAATAGGCGATGAAAAGAGATTTTTGAATTGTTCAATTAGATAGAGGAAGTCACATTAACTTTGACTATTAGAATGTTCACGATCACCGTTGCGGATATTTGGAAATAGTATTGGTCTGAGTTTTATATGCAACTTTCAATCGAAATTCTATTAGCTTTGTCTATAGTGATCATATATGATAGTCCTGACATTTATTCATACACTCTAAATCCGACACTGGAGGACACCTAGGAAATCGGAATTAGAAGCACATTTGCTATTTCTGAACCATGAAAACGAGAACTTCGATATCAATCTGCTAATGACGAATTAATTCGAGGACCGGTATTGGAAAGACAAGTTGGTTTATCATCTCTATCGGGTCTATATCTGTCAACACCACATATAGTTTTACCAACATCTTTAAAATGCGTACTTTAATCTCCTCTGGATTTGAAATATAGTCAGATATTCGTTAACAGAAGAGTTCCTCAGTAATCGGTCATAATCTAGGAATTCCACGAACGGCGATGTTGTTTCGCGAGTTTGTACAAATATTGGCAAAATATCATTGAACATTTACCTTATTGCACTTTCGGATTGAACCAGACTGATAAATTAACACAGTATCCTTTAACTTAATGAGTACATTTTCTTTATATCTTCCTTAATACTGATTATTTCAACACCGATGGGTTATTATTATTAATGTACTCTAATTATTATTATCACGTATTCAATAATTATTATTATTATTAATAGGTATTATTATAATGTTATTATTATAATTTATTTGACTAGAATTGGATAAATTATTATTTCATATCATAGTATAATACTATTTCGACTGTAACTCTGATTCTATATCAATAGTTCACATCTAAACCACCACGCGTTATTCGCACTTGGCTGCTGCTGGTATTAGCCTTTCTGCACTTAATTCATTTAACTAAGTAATACAGCATGTTCTGTATTATCCCTTTATAAATATATCACATTACTTACTTATCACGAATTGAGACTTATCCAGGAGTGTTAAAATTATATATTTAAGCCAACTGAGAGTTAGTATTGACCTATGCAGGATAAATTTTTTTCCGTATTAATTGTATGTTGATCTCGTTCATAGATAACTTACGTTATCTACTAATTTGAGTCTAATTTATAGAGATCAAATTTAAGAGAGTTTAGCATCATTCTGCTTTTTCCTTATCTTTGATGGAAGGCCTTGATGAGATGGGATCCAGCATTCGATTGATGATTGCCTTCTTCCCAAACTTGTTTGTCCGTACTCGTCAATCATAAATCTTCTAAAACTTGACCCTTTGAATTGGCTTTATCACAATACTTTGCCTTTGAAATTACCTCGAGAAGACGACACTTATATTGAAGATGACACCTGTTGTCAAGATATCAGGCCATCCTAATACAAAAAACTTTTTCGCTTTTTTGCTTTTTTTCTCTTCTTCAAAGACTTTGAACGGATTTTCTTCTGTCTCCAAACCCGCTTCGTCTTCCACATCTGACTTTTGTTCTTTCGTCTTCGGTCATTTACACAAAGACGAATCGAGCTTCTCCAAATATTATCCCTCTCCATATCCCTCCTCTACATTCATAACCATCTAATCTTCATCATCGCCGCCCTATTCATCCTTCTAAGATTCTATGTTCTCCTCTTCTCCACTCTAGATTCTCCAGGTCTCTTCCAACTCTGGTAAGTACCGGTTGTTTTAATATATTCTCTAAATCTTCAATCAGTTAAAAACGTTCCGAAAAATTGACCATATAATACTCTACTTCTGTTCTTCACATCATACGAGAGCAGAAGACGTTCCTTCTTCCTCGTTAAGTCTCCAATTGGAAGTGTCAAAATACAACGATCTCGTATAGATATTCCATAATCAACAAATCCCATCCACGAAAATCGTGCCTAGATCCTTTCACGTACTTTAAATCAAATGCAAAAGCTCCTAAATGCGTAGTTCACTATCACGCCATCAATAGCTAGCTTATCATTTCTCTCTCCCGATGAAATCCTCTTAAATTCTCTATGCTAGCTCTTTGTATATGATACAACGCAGCTGGCATTGAGCTAGTATTTTTACAAGTTCCTTAAAATACGTTATGTGAAGCCTGTATCGACTCTCGCCATCTTTCTAATTTCTCAAGATCTCTTTTCTTCTTCTATCAGTAATATAAAATATCATCATATTCCTTTAGAATTTAATGAATAACTAAACATCGGGATGCTTTTTCCTTAAAAAAGCTTATGGCTTCACATCACACATCTACCTTTAATAGAGGTATATAATAATTCAAAAACGTTATCTTTCGAAGACATTGCAATCGATGTCATGTCATGATCATGTTCTTTAACTTTTAAAATTTCGCTTAGGGGATCGCACCTCCTCGTCTTTTTACGTCTTACTCGTGGAACAAGTAAATCCTTCACATCTTCTAAATAATCCGGCAAGTCTGTATCATCTACGAAATCCTTCTTTGCTGAATTTCGCTCTTTTCGTATTGATTCTAATACAATATCTTTTTCACTTTTGGGCCCAACACTAAGTATTTCTGCTTGAGAAACTTCTTGCTTTAATTCTTGATCTTTTGAGGAAAGTAATTTTTCATCAGTATTCAAAGGTTGAAGTAATTCATCTTCAACTAATTCACTCTCCACTATTTCTTGACCCTCATCTTCAAGTTTATCAGTAAATTCTTCTGTTTCTGGCCAAACTGCTTCATCTTTCGAGTCTGATTGTTTGAATTCAATTATACTCGACTGTTCAGAATCGTTATTTTCAATTTCCTCTGAATCATCTTTGTCCTTCTGAGCCAATATTCTGGCAACTAAATTTTGTTCCGAATTTGTTAAAATATCGCAAACATCAATTAACTGAGCAGGTTTGGGTACCTCAATTTTGGAAGTAGGTTCAGATTCTTCTTGAAAACATTTTATATCATCTTCTTTTAATTTTTTTAATGCATTTTCTTCATTAGTGTCTAGAGTCTCCGGAAAGTTTGTCACTATAATACCTTCATCCAATTTTCTTTTATTTGCACCAACTTCGGAATCGTTATCTTGAAATGTATTACCGTTTTCTTCCGTTTCTTTTTCTGATTTAATCTGCGTTTCCTGAAATTCTGAAGCTTTTGAAGTACTTTCTTTAGTCTCTATATGATCCTGTGAAATGTTTGTTGTTCGTTCAAAATCAATAATATTTTCACCATCTTCAACAAGGATTGTATCGCTGTTTGATTCTGTGATAGGATAATCTGAAATTTCTTCTTCAGCAATGTAATCTTCTGGAAATTCTTCAAATCTAGTGCTGAATATATCTTTTCCTTTATCGTTATCCACCATTTCACTATGAATCGCATTTGGATCCTCAAAAAACTTTTCAACTTCCATTTTCCAAAGGTCTCTACTAGAACGTCTTTTTAAACTGAATGGAGTAATAGTTTCTTCTTCTCTTTTTTCTTCTCTAATATTCATAGAAGATGAATCATGATATTCATTAGGAAGTCCTCCTTTCATATCTGTAGATAGTAATTCAGCTGATAAAGACAGATTAGCATTATCTGATTTCAAATTTTCAGTTTTCTCATCTTCCTTTATCTCTTCCACAATAGTTTCCTTTTTCTTTTTCTTTTTCGGTAAAATAAAAGTGACGGCTGGGACGTCTTGAACTGCAGATTTGACGTCATCATGGACATATTCTTCCTTTTCTTTCGTTGAATCAATATCTTCCTGTTTTACATTTGACGATGATTCTGAAATGCAGGTTTCACTTAAAATTTCAGATTCAATAATGGTGGGTTTGGACTTTTTCCTAATTTTAATAGTAAACACAGGGGCTTCTTCATCTTTTGACGTAGATTCCTCAACTTGAATTAATGGTTCAATCTCTGTTTTCACATCTTTAAGATCATCGGGATCATTGGTAGTATCTTCTTTTGTAATCGAATCAACTGTTTCAAGTTGGGTTAGTTTATCAGTTTGTGATATTTCCATAGCATTTCCATCATCTTCTAATTTTTCTTCCCGTAAACTTATTTTATGTGCCCGAGCTTCTTCCTGTTCATCGTAATAACCTTCTTCCAACCCAAAATCACACTCTGGTATATCTTTAGGATCTATTTCCTCAAAGTTCTGATCTTCATCGTCCATTTCAAAATGTTCCTGTATGTCAGCATCTGAATGATCAACATTTAGTTTAATATCCAAATATTCCTTCGAAAAAACATCATCAGTTTCTTCTTTATCCCCACTACTTTCATCGTCTTCTATCATGATAAATATTTTGTGTTTACCATCTTCACTTAAGCCCAAATCATTTTCATCTTCGATTTCATTTGTTCTTTCTCCGCTTCTATCATTTTGCAGTTCAACATTATCTCCCACCATTTCCAAATACATTTGTAAACGCTTTCCAACTTCCTCTGAAAATTTTCTTGAAGTCATATTTTCATCAGTAAATTCCATAACAGAATCTTTTGTAAATTTGTTTCCATTTGTATCGCCGCCATCTTGGCTTCGCTTTTCAACACTATTTGCTTCTGTATACCGAGCGACTAATTGTGCCCATATTTTATCAGTATCATCATCTAAAGCTGATTCAACATTCCTTGGAGAAGGATGACGATCTTCTTCTGGAATCTCTTCTAGGCGAACTTTTTCGTGACTCAAACTTTTAATCAAAGACCCCCTTGTAAGAGTAAGTGGACCACCTTCCCTTCGAGGTATAAGCATTGGAGCCCTTCTTTCAACAACCAATGGCTGATCACTATTTTCTTCAGTATCCATCAAGTTCTGAACTCCAGAATATCTTGTAAGTCCACTGCCTCGTCCAGCACCTACCCAGGGGATATTATCCTCTTCATTATTATCTGAATTCTCTCCACTTTCAATGATAATATTTTCATCCAAACTGTCCGTTTCTGGAACATCTATTTCAATTTCGCAACTATTTTTAGATTCTAATACTACGTTTCTTCCAATATCATAATTTTCACCTTTCCTCTTAACTATACCGTGACGCTTTCATCAATAACATACATTGTCATCCTTCACTATACTCACATAATATGTATACTCTAACACTTTCCTGAATTAAACCATCCGCATTTGATCCTTCTGTACCTTGATCTTACACACCGATTACTATTATATTCTTGATTCTCTCTTGACTTTTCCAACGTTCTTGGCCTTTGACCTAATTTGGCCTCGTTCTCGCTGAACCTCATTCTTTTTTCACTTTCTTCTTAATATTATTTGTTTTCCACTTTTTGAGGGTATGTTCTTACTTTATTTCAGGCTATGTACTGAATAACGTCTTGGCAAGTGGTCCCGATCTGATCCTGCCAATCAAACCGATGGAAAAGTGCCCATAACCCACCAAGCCCCGATTTAAACCAGTTTATAATATTTATACAAAACAAACCAATGATTAAATAATTTTATTAGAAGGTCGATGCTACATATTTATAATCACGAGCGGAGCCCAGAATTCCTAAACCTTTTAAATTTTATTCATTATTATATTATCTATTATATTAATTTATTATTATTAATTAATATTATTATTAGTTATTAATCTATATATTGAATATATTTATTAATTAATTATTACTATATTTCTTTTCACAATTTAAGATTATATCATTATACTGCTTTATAGAAAATCAAACACATAGAGCGCCGCGTCTACAGTGAATGCCGAAACTACATCACAATCATAATGTAAAGTTAATCAACCCTCGAGTCAATTCCGAAAAAATAAACAATTTCTATTTCAATAATATTGGGAATGAAAAATCTAGTATTGGTTAATTGGTCATAATATCAAAATTAAACTGAGCTGTATGAACTAATAATGTAGGCCAAGACGGACGAGACTGAATGCAAACACCCAAACAACTCTCTCTGCCTCACTATTTACTTACTCTTTCTCAGCCGACGTTCAAAATAGCATTGCTTACATCTCGTTTGCTTCGAACATCTCACGTGTAGGGGCGGCCAATCGCCCGAACACAAATAACTTAACATTGTCATCTATAGTCTATTTCAGTTAATATATATTGTCTAATATCTTAGGTAAATCTTTAATACAGATTCGTTACACGTAATTTTCCTTAATTATTCAAAAAATATCTATATATATATATTATTTAATCATATATATTGTTAAGTACATATATATATATCTAAATTATATATAATATATCTATATAAATATATAATATATATATATATATATATATATATATATATATATATT
>JABUQX010040411.1:15000-43528 GCA_015478945.1 Trachelipus rathkii
ACGTATATCCCTCTCTGCAATATTGCAATATTTTCGTGGTTGGAAAGGATTAGAAAGGAGTGCTATTTTTTAACATATTTGAAGAAGCGCAGTGCTCTCTGTGCGATTTTTTGTTGGTTTAGCCCTCTCTTTAGGTTCTTTTTCCCTTGTACGTATATTACTCTCTGCAATATTGCAATATTTTCGTAGTTGGAAAGGATTAGAAAGGAGTGCTATTTTTTAACATATTTGAAGAAGCGCAGTGCTCTCTGTGCGATTTTTTGTTGGTTTAGCCCTCTCTTTAGGTTCTTTTTCCCTTGTACGTATATTACTCTCTGCAATATTGCAATATTTTCGTAGTTGGAAAGGATTAGAAAGGAGTGCTATGTTTCTCTCCTTTGAGAAAGGCTCTAGCTTATTGACTATTATAATGGTTAAAACTTAACTCTATTCTTATTATTATTATTATTATTATTATTATTATTATTATTATTATTATTATTATTATTATTATTATTATTATTATTACTTTAGTTTCCTTTTCCCTTTTTTTTTTTTCTTTTTCTCTTTTTGCTGTTGTGTGTAGTTTATTTGTTATTGTTGTCTTTAAAGATACATACAGACACATTATAGCACACACACACAATATCACACAAATTAGGTTCACATTTAGAGAATCTGTGAGATTTTGAACTTTTCTTTTTTTTTTTTTTTTTTCTATTCCTTTTGCTGTGTGTTAGTTAATTTGTATTTATTGTAATGAACTAAGAATAAACGACACATATACACACACACACAATACACCCATCACGGTTAACATTTAAACTTCTGTAAAAGTAGCATACTGTGAATTTTCTTTAAGCTTTTTTCTGTTCTTTCTTTCTTGCTGTTGTGTGTAGTTTATTTGTTATGTTGCTTTTATGGTGCACATACAGACACGAATACACACACACGAATACACACATAAGTTAACATTTTGAAAATTTCGTGTAGCAATTTTGTGAATTTTTTTTTTTTTTCTTTGCTGTTGTGTGTAGCTTATTGTCATTGTCGTCCTGGAACACACACACACATACACCACACACACACACAAATACACCCATAATTAACATTTAGAAATTGTATAAAATAGCATTTTGAATTTTTTTCTATTTTCTTTCTTATTTTTTGCTGTTGTGTGTAGTTACTTGTCATTGTTGTTTCTAAAGATTAACACCGCTACCAGCATACCCACACACAAAAACACACACCTACATAATTCTAACGAGTTAGGATCTAAATGTGAACCCGCATCAATGTATTTTCCTTTTTTTCAAAATATATTTGGCTGTTGTGTCGTAGTTATATTGTAACATTGTTTCCTTAAAGAAAGATACATACAGATCACATATACACACATTCCACCACAGAATAACAACACATAGGCTTGAGACAAAGTTTAGTAAATTGTTTGTAGCATTTTGTTGTAATTTTCTTTTTTTTTTTTTTTTTTTCTTTCTTTTGCTTTTGCGTGTACGTTATTTGTGATGTTGTGTAAACGATATTACATACAACACGAAAATACACACACACAACTCCACACAAAGTTACAATTTAGCAAGTTCATTGTCAGACCTTGAATTTTTTTCCTCTTTTTTAACTTTCTATTGTGTGGTTGTTGGATTGTAGGATTTACAAAACTTGACACACACACACATACAGCCAGCACAACACACACGAGTAACACACATACGCATTGTATAACCCCCTGTAATTTAAGTGTGTAGCCCGTTTCCTTTTCAGATAATTTTATATTATACTATAATTGTGGTATGTATTAAAATTACTAACTATACTAATATGTCAAAACGCTTCAAAATCCTGCGCCAACTTGCCCGTACATTTGGCCCCCACCGACTCTGCGAGCGCAGCCGATATTCCACGTAAAGCCGGAAAGTAAGGTATAATTCTTGTGTGAAATTTTTGCGAATTTTTTTTGTCTTATATGAGTTTAGACTTCACATAGTCCTTAAGATTAGAAGACCATAAACCAGTGGGATAATAAAGTATGTCAAAAATTGACCTATTTTACTTGCATGCCCCGCTATCGCTTCTATCCTTAACTTATTTGGGCAGGAAATAAATCACAGGAAATTCTGATAAGTAGTAACGATTAAACTCAGTGTGCTTAAAGGGTATTGCGAGCCAATTCCAAAAACCGTTATACGCGCACAACCCCCTATCCTACCGCGGGGCGCAGCGACGCCCGTCGTCAGTGGTTCTTTGTACTGAAAAGATTTTTTTTCTATCTCTTTCCGCTTTCCGTTCATCACGAGTGCGTACCCGGCGATTCCACAGGTACTCATGGGGCGGCCGCAGCGACACAACGCAGAAGAGGGGATCCTCCCGGGTACACCCTCCTCCGGCAATCTGAACGCTGACCCCAACCAAGATAACAATCAAAATAAAGGCCAGCAACAGAACCAGAAAAACAAACCGAAACGGGTGAAGTTCGCCGAACGACAGCGAGATGCCCTCAGTCAGAACGCCTCTGCGGAAATGACCGAGCTGAAGGAGTTGGTGGGAAGACCGGATTCATCGGCAGGGGACATCTTAGCACTAGTACAGCATTTGGAGGAGACTCTTACCCAGTTGGAGGAGGCGAGCGTCGTGATCCAAGATTACCTGGATCGCGACGAATTTATGACCGACTATGCGGAGAGTAGGAGACTTCACCTAGTTATCCGTAAAGCGATCAACGCCGGCAACCACACTTTAGCCGCCAGAGAGAGGGTCAGTCACAGAACGAGTCGATCCCCTTCACCATCGAGAGCCTCTTGTTGTTCGGGGGGTCGGCGGGCTCCCACGCTTTTCAAGGCCCCCACCAGGAACCTGCCTACTTTCGGCGGGGATCCTCTGGAGTTCGCTAGCTATATAGAGTCATTCGAAGCCATGGTTAACGGACATAATTATGATCCCATAGAAAAACTCCACGCTTTACTCCAGAGCTTGCGTGGAGATGCTAAACAATTAATATCAGGGTTCGCAGTAAGGGGAGAAAACTATAGCATTGCGCTATCTCTCCTCAAGAACAACTATGGTGACAAGTCGAAGCTCATAGAGACCCTCATTGCCCGGCTAGGCGGGCTCCCTAGCCCTAAAAATACTTACGCCGATCTTTTTCGTTTTAAAGCTGATGTTACTTGTTTCACAGAGTCTCTGAAGAACCAGGAGGTAATTGGGGATTGTCAAGGTTGTTCGACTATCTTGGGGACGCAACTTTCTTTCAAATTGCCAGCGGAAGTTAAGGAAAGAATTCCTTGGTCCGACGCGCGTAAGAGCTGGACAATCCAATCAGTATTGGACCTGGTTGACCAGGCCATCGGGTTCTTGCAGGCCGCCAAACCTTTCACGAACAAACCGAAGACCAATCCCGACCCCCAAAGGAGGGAGGAAACTTCGAGGGGTTACGTGGATAAACGACCGAGCGGTAACAACAAGCAGAAAACTTCCACAGTGTTAAGCGCTACGGTAACATAACCAGCATCTTTCCTCAAGAACACAGCCTCGCGAGGCAGACAGAAACCCACGTCAGATCGACAGGCGAAGTTGTGGTCTTCTGCAAGGAGGAAACACTTCCCATTCTGAATGTACTATGCTTACAACGCCAGAGATGAGACTAACAGTGGTTAGGAGTCGCGGCTGGTGTGAAAAATGCCTAGCGGAAAATCATGCCACAGCAGACTGTCAGTACGCTAGGGGGCTTCGTTTCCCCGTTGCATGGCACCGGATCCATACCACATCGTATTTTGCCCCTCAAACCGATCGGGTGCGTCGTCGAACTCGGTCAGCCACGCCCAGAGCAGCAACTCAGATCAGCAGGGCAGGACCCACAGGGAAGTCCGCCTCGGGGAGCCATTATGCCGCTCTCTGGTTCTGGGAGCGTAAAGGTATGGCGCACTTCCTTGGCCATTTTGATTGTGTCCCAACGGGCTGACACCCTTAAAACAACTCAAATCACGTTGTGTGATGGGGGAGCCATAAAAACTTTAGTTTCTAGAGCGGTCGTTTCAAAATTACGATGCGTGCCCCCCTCCCAGAGTGAAATCTAGCCATCATGGATCAACCAGCGGGGCGTACTGCCCTTCAACTGACCGTCGTCACCCTCAAGTCCAAAGAAAGACGGCGTCGTCCCCACCTCGGCCATTGTGGTGGAACACCTGCCGCTCGGAATCTGCAGATCCCTGGCTATCCAGACACCCGAATGCTTCGCAGACTAACATTGTACACCGTTGCTCATCCCTACCTCGAACCACGAATGTGATTCGGACATAGATCCAGCTCCCTGACTCGGCGTGGATCACTTTGATAAATTCCTGAAGTCGTGTATCCCGCTTCGGCGTTGAGCCTCATGTAAAAAAACCAATTGTCCGCAACATGATATGGGGACCTTTACCGTTTTCCTCGAAGAACACTGCCTCGCAAGTTACAGAGTGTCCGGCCTTAGAGCAGTAAAGTTCGGTTCACCAACGATTGGGACTCGGATCTCACTTGTATCAGCGGAAGACAGCAACTCTCTTTCCCCATTGGATAAGGGTGTGAAGAGAGGCGCCCGGGTCCAGACCCCTGTCGCTTCCTCCGTCTGAGGACTCCCTCCTCCGTACGCTGGGACTCACACCCGGAGCTCCTCGTTCGTTGATAGACGCGCAGGGTCCATTCGTGAGACAGCGATACGGGTTTGCGAACTATAGGTTGGTCTACCAACGTAGCCTTGGGCCACTCCCCCCTCCAGAGGGCGATGAAACCCCACCGCGGGGCCACACCGGAGACAGCGAACATCATCGACACACCCCGAGCGCCTCCGACCGTGAATCCTCCCATCTCCCCCTCCCGTTGGAGGGAGGAATTGTTGATGACGCCCGGGCGATTTTTTAGCGCTCGTGCTCCTCTACGATCCTAGGCCCCCCTCCGACGAGGAGGCGGCACCCCACGCCAGATCTGATCGACTTTGGCGTCAATTCGCCCAAATTGGGTATTATGCAAATCGAAACAGTTCACGCGGGCCAGAGAAAAGCCAGCGGAGGCTCTCCGAAGAAAACTTGTCACTCGAAAACGGCGATACGTCGTGTCGCTACCTTCTGGCGTGACCAACCACTCCTCTCTTCCTGACAATACGCCTTGGCTTAAGAGGCGTCTGTATTATTGCATCCTTAAATGAGTTGAAGAGGGGCGCTGAGTTGATGGGAAGTTATGCTGATGTTATCAACTGGAGAGGGGCTTCATTGAAGAGGTAACCCCTATCACTCCGATCCACCCCAGCGCCTAAGCTGCATACTTACCACCAATGGGATCGGAAGTTTCGTCCACCACAGCCCTGATACTATGTTGATTGTATTCCTCTAACAATCCTATCTTAATCAGTGCGTTACACAGTGGCCCTTTCCCTCATCACGATTTGACCAAGATCCTTCCGAAAATCGGCTAACGATACGTACATCCTCGGACTAGAGAAGGCTTTTTAAGCCCATACGCTCTCAGTTTGAAAAAAAGAATACAAAAGGGGAATCCCTCCCCAACCCGGGGGGGCCCCCGGGGGTTTTGTTTTGTTTTGTGGTTTTTGGATAAAAAAGATTGACCCTTCTGACCCCAGAAGCCCTTTGGTCACCTATCGGTTCACTTCCGTCTTATTCGGAGCCACCTGCAGTCCATTTTTGCTGGCTCCCACCTCATGTCATCATCCCGAAAAATGAAACTGCTGACAATGCATCAATAATCTATCGTGGAAAATCTGCGGCTAACCTTTGAAACACCGAAGCAGAGTCGGAAGATTTCTTTCTTCAGTCCCGGTTCTTCGAAAAGGCCGGCCTCAATTCTACGAGAGTGGGTGTCCAATTGTCCAGAAGCGAACGTAAAGTGTCCGAAGAACGAGCACCGCCGAGAGACATACGATCAAAGGTTCTGGGTAGGAACTGGGATACTAACGGACGGACACCTATTCCTCACCCCTCAGGTTGTCCGCCTCAGAAGCAGCCCCTAAGTGATCTATTTGGCAGAACCTCGCATCAATATTCTACACTCTCGGCATTCTGTCTCCGGTGGCAGTTTGGGGAAAGATTCTTCTACAAAAACTGTGGAAAGAGAAAGTAGACTGGGATAAACGAATTCCCGAGGAAGATAGAAAAGAGTGGAGAACGATAGCAAAAACATTTACAACGTTGTCTACAGCTGATATTTGCACACAAAACAGAGCTACACGCCTTTTCCGACGCTTCAGGTGCAGGCTACGCTACTGAGGTGTACGCTGTAGCAATCGGAGAGTGTACTCCCATCGCGAAACTCCTCATAGTGAAAATAAAGGTTGCGCCCGTGAAGGAGATCTGGATAGCGCTACTGTAATTGATGGGAGCATTACTCTCATCTCGAATCATTAAATTTGTTATCAACGCCTTCAACAAGGATTTGCTAGATATAGTTAAGATCTACTGCTGGTGTGACAGTCAGGTGGCGTTGCGATGGATATTCTCCTCCAAGCAGCTCCCCCTCTTCAACCAGAACAGAGTCGATGAAATCCGTAGAAACCTGCCTACGGCCCAGTGGCGGTACGTCCCCACAGAAGACAACCCCGCCGACGCGGCGTCTAAGGGCGTGAGTTATAAGTACGTATTCACGGACTTATGGAAGAAAGGCCCCCCTTGGCTTACAAACCCTCCAAATTGCCGTCTGGACCGAACACCCTTCCCTCTGTGAAGGGGCTACGGGGACGGACGAGGTCATAGTAGCCGCTTCCACCACCGCGGTACCGAAAGCGGCTCCCATCTTCGATTTAGAGCGTTATTCCTCTCTCAACAAGATCGTACGGATCACCGCCCTGGTTCACAGGTTCATCGAGAACTTGAGAAAATCCAGGCAGAAGCTCCCTATGACCCGGTCCGTCTCTCGGCCCGAATTCTCCCATTTGATTTCCATAGAAGAGAGAAGTAACGCGGAACTCTACTGGATTCGGAGGTTACAGAGGGAACACTACCTACCCGAAGTTACGTGCCTCCGAGACTCCTTACCTTTGACGAACTTGGTGAAGCAACTGAGCCTAAAGCTAGTAGATGGAGTACTCAGATGCGACAGGAGATTGAGCAATGCGCTGATACCTTTCGACGCAAAGTTCCCTATGCTGTTGCCATCGGACTCGCATCTCACCCGCTCAATTCATAGTGGGCACTTCACCCAAACGTAGCACCACCACGTTGGTATTCGTCAGAACTCGTGTCAATTGTCCGTCAGCGGTTTTACTTCGCTCGGATGAGGACAACGGTGAAGAAAGTGATACGCCCGTGTGGTCTTTGCAAACGTTTACAAGCTGCACATTTTCGTTCGGCGCCACTAGCTGCCCTGCCTCGTTCCCGAGTGGTAGAAAGTAGACCGTTTACGGTGATCGGAGTGGACCTCACTGGTTATTTCAACGTCAAAATTCCCAGGAACGACGTGACTAAGAGCTATGTGGTTTTGTTCACTTGCGCGGTGACTAGAGCGATACATTTAGAACTAGTCTTCGACAACAGCACCGAGTCATTTTTGAGAGCATTACGTCGGTTTATCGGGAGACGAGGAACACCCTCCGTAATATACTCTGACAACGCAACGTACTTCCAAGCAGCATCCCAGCACCTAAGGGACTTATGGGAACTACCCTCCGTGAAGGACTTCCTAACCCAGCATTCCATCACCTGGAGATTCAATCCCGCTAGAAGCAGCCATTACGGCGGATTCTTCGAACGTTTAATAGGTCTGACCAAAACCCATCTTCGGAAGACCCTCAAAACTTCCCTAGTCAGCTATGAAGAGTTCAATACGGTGCTTGCGGAGGTGGAGTCTGTGGTCAACTGCCGACCCCTCACCTACGTGGGCGACGAACTCCACTGCGAGGAGCCCCTCACTCCTTCCCACTTGTTGATGGGGTACAAGCTGAACACCCTTCCTGTCCCTGAAGAATTACTTGAACATGATGCCACCTACAGGGACCCGGTGAAGGTTAACAAGAGGTACAAGTATTTACTCTCCCTCATAGCTAAGTTTCAGTCTGCTTGGAGCAAAGACTATCTGCTCAGCCTGAAACAATCTTGGAATGTCTCCAAACGCCCTGACGTTAAGGTCGGAGACGTAGTTTTAATTGAGGACGATGGCCCTCGTCTAAAGTGGAAACTGGGCATCATCAAAACCCTTTACACTTCCCCCGATGGGCACACCCGCTCGGTGTTGCTCAGCACGAGTAGGGGTGAAATAACAAGGGCTGTTATCCACTTGTACCCTCTGGAGATACACTCCAACCTGTACGATCCCTCAGATCCATTCCCGCCAACCGAGGCTCCCCAGACATCGGCCTCTCCCCCGGAAAGGCCCCTACGACGAGCACACGTGTTGGCCAAGCAGAGAATACGGGCTATTCTTTCCGACGAAGAATAGCTCTCCGCATATCAACCCCCCCTCTCCTTAAGTTCCCTTCGACCTCGTCCGGGTTTGCCTTCCTTGCCTACGGAGACGGTGGGTAAGGTGCCGGGCAAGGGGTCCCCATGGGGGGGAATTTAATGTTGCCCACAGAAAATCGTTGGAACCAAATGAAACCTAACTCATCGAATCCAATTCATTCTGTTTTGCGCAACATTTAGCAGATGTTCGTCCTAAGAAACAGTTTTCTAACGATCTTCGGCCCATGCGGTTGAAACTCTCCTCTTTGTAAATGACTTGTCAAGTAAATGGCGAATTCGATCTTTCTTAACAGTCTGGAAAGGAAATGCTGTCCCTTTTTGTCGGTTCCACAGACGAGACAGACACGGGAACCAACGGTTCGAAGTCTGTGAACAGACAATAAACAGACCATAAACAGACAAACTGAAGTTTGTTTTAAAGTCGGTTCGGCGATGGATTCATTTGAAGAGGCCCGAAAAACAGGAACTTGTGGTTTGGGCCGAAGCAAAACGAATGGGGCTGTCAAGTAACGAGAAAGTTCAATTTAGTAAGGACTGTCGCAACCACAAGACAGAAAAGGGGAGTGGGCATTTTTGTGAAATTAACTTTTTTCTAATTGGCCCTGAAGCAGGCAGGGACACCCCCCGGAAGAGGGACCCCCTCCAATGAACAAGACTTAAGATGCCCCTGAAGGAGGAGCATCACGACAGGGTAAGGAGGTGGCTTGGTCTTAACAGTTAGTTCTTCAGATTTCTTCTACGTAGAAAGTGTGATTGTTTTTTCTTTAGTGTTGAACTCTGTTCCTGAACTCATACTGAGTGAAAATGTGATTTAAAGTACCGACTCAAATCACGCTCTTTGATATTATTTTTTTGTACTGAAAATATAAGTGACGTTAGATACTGTATATTTCAATGTGTATAAATTACTTTAATTTTAGAATCTTTAATCTTAAATTGTAGCAATATTCATTCGTGCATTTCTTTAAATGGGGATGATCCTGAGATTGTTTTTCAACGATGATAGATTTGTGTTTTTGTAAATATTTGAAATCTGATTTCGCGAACAGAGTGAGGGATTGCGTCTATGTTCGTTGAACTGTATATATACCTCGTTTTAATATTAAGGCAAAACCCGATTTCGTGTCCATTTCCGAAACGAAATATAGTCTACGGGTTATACCTCTCCGCTTTCAGTGAAATTTTCACCTTAATGCGTTACTTGTACATAGGTTGCCTAATATTAGTGTCTCACCTGATATTCACGCATGCAAGTGTAATTTTTAGTTCTCGTTGCTCGTTTGTCCGTCGCAGGTATCGCGACGCTCTCACCCTTCTCGCTTATAGAAGAGGAGAGAGGAAAACAGGTTTGATATTTTTTTTGTACCAGATGTCGTTGGTGAGTGTTGAATCTTTTTTCGTTTTACCTTTAAGATGTCGAGGTGATAACTCTGTAAAGCTGCGGACTATTTCCTTTGTATCTGAAGCCTTTTCTTTTGTATCACATGAACTCCCCCCCCCCTTCTCCAGAACGAACCAAATGTATCGTGCTCTGTCGGGCGTATAGCTGAGTTAATTTAAGGAAGTGATGGTGGTGTATGTGAAAAGAGGTCCCACAAAACTCGGATCCACAACAAGAATGGGATCTAACCCCAACTTAATTACAAATTCACACATCATTCATTGCTGTTATTGCAGTAGAACATCGACGATTAACTAACTCATCTTATGTTGGCAACACCTACGATACTAACCCCCCTTCCCCTCTTCTGCATAATAAGATT
Source organism: Trachelipus rathkii (assembly GCA_015478945.1). Taxonomy (NCBI): domain Eukaryota; kingdom Metazoa; phylum Arthropoda; class Malacostraca; order Isopoda; family Trachelipodidae; genus Trachelipus; species Trachelipus rathkii. The sequence continues at coordinate 25,202 of JABUQX010040411.1, forward strand.
CAACATCGTTGCATGCTATCTTCTGGCTTCTTCTAATCTAAAGTTCACCTGATGCACTAATCAGTACGCTGAGATGAGTTCATGGCCGGCGGGCGTAGGGGCTTTCTCGATCCCCTTACAGGATCTCTTTGACTCTCTCTTCCTGATCGAAAGTAAAATGCGTGATTGATTGGTCCTTTATCAATCATCGCATCTCCCCTTTGCATAATATTCTGCGTTTGTTTGAGACAAGACAGTTTACATAGGTAGGATACAATCTTAGAAACACAATTTATACATATATTGCAAAGATCTCACCCTCCAATCTCTTCCTATCGACATGATATAATTATCAGAGATAGTAAAATAAGTGGGAACCTTTCGGAAAATGTTTGACAAAACATATGGGTCCAACAGTCGGGTCTTAATCTGGTCAAACACATCTTCCTTTCATATTTTCACCCTATCTAATTTGCCAAGACAGGATATTTCCCCGACAGTCTCTTTAGAAAGAATAGTCAAGTCACTGACAATTATGACACCATAGTAATATTTAAAGAAATCTTTTTAATTCAGCATGATTTTTAATCGAGTGCAAAAATTCTAATCTTATTTCTAAAAGCAAAGTTTGCCAATTACTCTAAAATATTTTCATTTCAAACAAATTAACATTTGTTAATTATTATTTATTTATTTATTTCTGTAAAGCGAAAGATTAAGAAAAATATATTAAATAATGAAGAAAAAGTGAAATGACTGAAAATTTCTTTTGTAAGGGGGGGGGGTTTCTAGCCGTCCCCCTCTCATATATCAGCATTGCACCAATCAAAAATGGGTGAAGCAAATGAAATTTGAAAGTAAACACTATATCATTCGTTTTTAAGAACTGAAAGTTAATAAAGGTGAAAGATATTGATGAAGAGAATATTATTTGAGAGAATAATGAGATGATTTGGTCATGGGGAAGATGCGATGAAGTCGGTTGGTGTACACGGAGGTAAGTAGGTGAGCATGTCGCCGTGGAATCAACAGGTTGGGGACCGAGGAAAAGGGTGGATTGAATCAGTAAAGAAGCCTGGAGAAGAGAAAAATGAGGAGCTTTGATAAATGAAATCACTAGTGATCAGGAACGGAGTGAATGGCGAGGTTTGAGTTTGACCCACCTGGCCGAACGGGTTAACCACAATTTTGACAGTGCCATAGTGAGGTCCCTCGGCAGGTCCGTGAAGCCTCTCGGTGGATTTATCTGATTACGATGAGTTTTCAATGGGGGTAGTGTCATATTATACATATTATACATACTATTCTTTACATACTTCTGCGACTTTCAAAATGCATAAGAAGAAAAAGAAAAAGAAAAGAAAGGAAATTAAAGGAAGTGAGTGAGTGAGTGAAGGAAGGAAGCGAGAAGGAAGGAAGGAATGGAGAAGGAGTCTAAGAGAAGAAGACGGAAGAAGGAAGGAAGGAGGAAAGGAGAGAGGAGTGAAGGAAGGAAGAAAGGAAGAAGGAGGAGGCAAGGAGGAAGGGGAAGGAGAGAGGAAGAAAGGACGAAACGAGAAAGGAGGACGGCGGAAGGAAGAGAAGGGAAGAAGAGAGAAACAGAAGACAGGAAGGAAAGGAAAGGAAAGGAAGGAAAGGAAAGAACAGGAAAGGAAAGGAGAAAGGAAAGGGAAGGAAGGAAGGAATGGAAGGAAGAAAGGAAGGAAGAAGGAGAAGGAAGAAGGAAAGAGGGAGAATAGAAGAAATGAAGGAAAGGAAGGAAAGGAAGGAGCAAGGGAAGAAGGAAGGAAGGACAAGGAGGAAGAAGAAGAGAAGGAAGAAGGAAAGGAAGGAAGGGAAGGAAGGAGAGGAAGGAAGGGAAGGAAGGAAGGAGAGGAAGAAGACTTAATGGAGAAAGGAAGGAGGAAGAGAGGAAGGGAAAGAAAGAAAGGAAGGAAAGGAAAGGAAAGGAAAGAAAGGAAAAGGAAGGAAGGAAGAGGAAGGAAGGAAGAAGGAAGGAGGAAGCGAAGGACAAGGAAGGAAAGGAAGCGGAAAGAAGGAACAGGCAAGGAAGGAAGGAAAGGACAGGAAAGGAAGGAAAGAAGCGAGGAAGAGGAGAAGAACAGGATAGAAGGAAGGAAGGAAGGAGGAAGACGGAAGAGAATATATATATAATAGTATCTATATATATATATATATATATAATATACTTACATATTACTATATATATATATGTTATTATTACTATATATACTAATACAATATAGTATTATCGTTAGCTATTATATACCGTATTAATATCATACCTATATATATTATTAATATTTATATAGTTTATAATATTTTACTTACCCCAAAAGAAAGGATTGACGGTGCATATCTTAGGCATACCTATTTCTGATTTTTCAAGATGTGACATCTGAAAAATATATCCTTCAATTAATACACAATAAAAGTAAAACAAATAAAAAAAAAACGACGTTTAAATGTTAAGAAGTTAACATAGAAAGCAAGCTATATATTTTTAATTCTGCAAGTACTTTTCATGGCCTGCTTTAGTTTTAAAAAGAGACATTTTATCTGTTGAAGAAATGAATCAATGAGATATACACACACACACACACCACACACACACACAACACACACACACACATTTTTAATTGAGGTCAAGAAAACGTATTTGAATTACTTCAGTGATGAGCTTTATTTTTATCTTACAGCCATAGTTTCGAAGCCATTTTTTAAACTATTGCCCAAAAGGTTTTTAGGTGGTCTTAAAACTCCTGAATTCCCTGGACACTTAAAACAAATGAATCTTTTTATTCTGTAATGCTTCCACCATCATTTTTTTTTTTTTTTTTTCTTTTTTTTTTTTTTTTTTTTTTTTTTTTTTTTTTTGTTAAAAGAAAAAAAAATGTAAACTTTTCCATTTGTAAAAATTTTGATGAGATCAAGAGCCACCTTTGTGAGAAATAAATAAACTTATTTCTTAGAATTTATCATTCCATTATATACAGACACGCAAGCTTTATAGACCAGTAAATCAAAGGTAACCCAAAAACCTTTATTTCTTTTTTTTCACTGGTAAGAAAGGCAAAAAAAGGGCACATGAACCACCAGAGTTGTGGAAGCACAATGCAGACTTTCATCTTATCAAAGCCAACATGAAATAATAAACCAGGCTGTATGAAAATTAAGTAAAAATGAAGGTATTTCCAGACTTTACCAGTAGATGTACCAGCCAGTGATGAAAGAGTAGGTCAAGTCTAAGGGTCAGGTCGCACAAGTTTCTGCTGGGGAAAAGAGGGAGATGGTTTGAAGTGTTCTGGAACAGTGATGGGCGATATCCGGAAACTTAGCCGTGTGATCCGGCCTATCCGGCCAAGTTATTGCAGTCCGGTATATCCGCCGGATACCATTGTTATCCAGCCGATAACCGGATGATTACTTCCCTAGTAGGCTCTTCCTTGTGTACAAAAATGATTTAAATAATTGACATATTTTTATAGGCAAACTTACAATAGTTCGGAAAGGGGCTTTTATTACTTATATATATCGATATATTAGTAAATCTGAAATATATAAACTTTTAAATAGATATATAATATATATATATAATATATATATTATCATATATATATAAATATTATATATATATATACTATATATATATATTTAAAGACTGTTTTACTTTGTATGTTCCCGGTCCAATGTTATATTTAAATTTATCCTTATTGATGTTACTCTACAATACATGTTTATCTGAAAATTTTGGTGGTGGACCGTTTCAATAAATTATATTCATTATACTTAAGCTTAAGAGAAATTTGTACAAAAGAAACTTTTATTCTTGCATTTAAGCTTTCAGTTTTTGTTAATATTAACTTACTCGTTTACAAAACTTTAAGTATATCGTAAACTCTCAAGGAAAGTTTTTTTTTATTTGTAATTACGAATTAGATTTTTGAAAGTTTTTGTTTAAAGCCGTTTTCGTTGTTGCAGATTTTGAAAAAAAAAAATGTTTAACGTCATATGTTATGCTACAAACTTAATTAAAAACTAAATGAAAAAAATTCGCTCAAAACAACATTTATAATTTCCTCTAATTCTGTGAATTATGGAAATAAAATTCTAGTATAAAATAGCAAACCTTGCAGAAGTAGGTTAAAGAAATTCCCTTATGTTTAATGAGCATTTATTTAATGATTTTGCGCTAAGTTTAAGAAAGCCGAACGCCAACTTCAAGCATTTTTTTTGCTATCAACAAATGCAAAAAACAAAAGACGGCTTAAATGCTTCCATAGCCATGACTGACAAAAATAGTTCGAACTTCCAGCGTTTTCGTTTTGCATTTGGCGCTAAAAACATGATCAAGTATTGTCGTGTCGTTCGTCACTTAGCGCCGAAAATGTAAAAATGACGTTATCAAAAGTAGAGGAATTCCTTTAATATTGAGGCGTGTATTTCTATTACAGAAATTTTATTTTATAATTACCAGAACCTGACTCCATCATTTTAAAATTGTGAGCTTTTACATTTGCGCTGAAGGTTGCGAAAACGAACGCAAACTGAGGCAGTTTTTATTAGCCAAAGTGCAAAAACCAAACGGAATTAAACATAGATCCTTTGCAAAAACTACCATTTTCCGGTTGTTGCTGACCAACCGTACACAAGATAGGCCAACCGTGTAAAATGTGGACCTATAATTTGAGCATTCCACTGAAACTCCACAATTTTTTATATGGTAGTCCTTTTATGCGGAATTAAATTGCTGAATGAAACATCATTCCGCAACAGTTTTTCAAATTATCGCCAACTCACGCAGTTCCGCCACATTTATTTTGGTACTTCCGCAATGCGAAGCGCCAACCTTCCTGATTATATTATAATATATATATTATATTATGTATATAGCTATTATATAATTATATATTAATATATATATCTGTATATATTATATTAATATATATCTATAATAAATGATACAATATAGTATATATATACTATATATTATCTATTAATATAATTATCATATTAAACTATATATTTTCAATATACAGAATATCATTATAATCTTTATATATCTCTCACGTATCATTATTTACAGTTGTACCACCATACGGGCAGCGAGCCCATTCAGGGATGGGGTGCACGAACATCAGAAGTTCAACAGCTAATGGGTAAAATTACGAGATGAGCCACAGCGCCAGGACTTCGAAGTAGGGGAGATTAAATTCAGTGGAAACACAAGAGATGGAAAGGAATCACAGAACAGAGGGTGCGCGAAAGAAGGAAGACACGACGCAGCAACTAGCTGGAGTTACAAATATCACAAGAAATCATGTGCAGACCAGCAACACCCTAGTGGGGCTACCGAGGCGACGTAAAGGTGGTGGTACCGGCGAGTTGAGAGTTCCCTCGAGCAACCTGGCCGCGCGGTACATACAAAGAGACAAGCACAAAGCATTCAGCAGCCCGCAAAAGTATTAGAGGTAAGTAAAGTGACAAGTAGCAGAACAGTTTATAACGTTTTTTGGCCTTTGACACACCCTATCCAAAGGGTGAAAACCCAGAGACCCCCAAGATATGAGACGACAGTACTCCGACGAAGGCGGATGGGACCTGCGTATACCTGGAGTAACTGGGAAGAGGAAAAGAAGTCTCGCAATCTAAACAGAATCCCAGCTTCCTAGAGGCTGCCCTAGCAACCGTTTTGATGTGAGGTTGCCAAGACTATTTTGTTTATTTAGGCAAGACGTGTATTATATTGTAAACTAGAAAGACGGAGACCGTCGAAGAGATAGGAAAGTAAGAGGTGTTTGTTTGAGGGAGATTTGTAGAAGTAGAGTTTTCTAAAAGATTGATTTAAGATGGTTCAGGCGAACCCCTTTGGAAAATCCTATCCATATCAGTAATGATAGAATTGTAAAAATTAGGAGAGGCAATTCTAGAAGTAAAGAGAGAGCAGAATTGAAAATGAGTTGGACGAGTGAAGAGGTCGAGTCTCAGGCTATGAGTGATAGCGTAAATGGACCTGAATAAGATTGTTAATGGAAAGTTTAATAAAGAAATAAAATAAAGCATGAGAAACGCCACCATTGACAAAAATGGAAGAAGTCACCCCATACACAGCCGATATTGCACCGCGATTGGAAGAAACTAGGAATAGAAGTAAGGAACGGACGGAAACCAAGGAGGCGGGCTTGGGAGCCAGTGACGTGGTTGCCATACCCGGTCAAATGCTTGATACCTCAAGCGCACCACGCAAGTGCTCCCCGTAGTTGCGCTAAGAAGGGAAAACCATAAGCAAGTAAAGATAGCGAAGTTTATATCGCCAATAACTCGATTACCCGAAAGCCATACTGGCGTACGTGAAGAGTGAATGATTATCTCCAGAATGATCTAGGAAATGAGTGAGAAAGTCTTCAAAGATCTTAATGAACACAAGTGAGAGCAAAGCGCGATAGTCTACGCAAGGATCAGAGCGGCTTCCTGCTTTCGGAACAAAGTTGGACATGTGCGTGCTTGCAACACTGAGAGAACAGTGTTAGTATTGAGGACAGTAGGAATATAGCTGACGAGGGGAGCAGGCCACACAGGAAGCACACATGCCTCAACCTCGTGGGAGGAATGCCGTCCGGCCACCTGCCTCCCTAACGTCATAGATTTCAGGAGCCGAGCACCCAATCAAAGTAATCACAGGCAAAGGCATAGGACATCTTGAGAGGAGAAGGGAGGGGATGATGGAATGCCAGGATCGGTCACAGGTTGAGTTAGCAGGAAATAAGAGGCCCGAAAAAGATTGGGCCTTTTCAGTTGCAGAATTGCAATTAGAACAATCAATCTAATAAGAGCGACTATATAATATTATATAGTATATATACATATATATTATATATATCTTAATATATATAAATAATATATATATATAGTACTAACTATATATATATATTTATATACTATATATATATATATATATATTATATATCTATATATAATATATAGTTATATATATAATTAATACTATACTATTTATTATATATATCTATATATATATATATATATAAATATTAATATTTTAATTATATATAGATATACCGCCTAGTATATATATAACAGCCTGCCGGATATCCGACCGGAATACCGCCGAGAATCCGGTATCCGTTTTAACTTCCAGCCGGCAGTATCTATCCGGCTAATCCGTAATCACGATCCGGCCCACTCCTGTTCTCGAGAACAGCGCTTTGTAATGCTGCAGCAATAGACTAAGGTGACTGCACAGTCTGATGGCCTCGAAGAGATGGGTTATCAGTGAGAGAGGAGGAGAGTTAGTAAGATGAAAGGCCTATACTCCACCTTTTCAAGAGGACTGCAGTGATGAACCACCCCAGATAGTAATGCGTTTCTTCAGTCTTTTCTTATCATATATTTTATATCATACATTCAATAAGAAAACTTTCATCCTTCGAGATCAGAAAGTCACAAGAAAAGGAAACTATCAAGATACTAAGAACGAAGGGAAGGCTCGGTAAATGTTGCATTTTCAACAAGAGTTTAGGTTGTGTGTGAGTGAAAGTTTGTCATGTAGATAGAGTGATGATTATCAATTGACCTTCACCCATCAAATCAACAATATCACTTCAAGAGCCACACATAAATACACTGAAAACACTAATTGGAACAAACTTTACATAATAGGAGTGAATGGAGGGAGGTAATAATACATCTGCTCCTTCCTAGCAGTGGATATTTGAAGTTGAGAGGAGCGTCTTTCAAAGTGAATAATGAAGAGTGGAATCAATTGAGGAGTGAAGTGAAGACGAAGTGATAAAGATTACTTATGAATAGTAGAAAAAGAGCTAAGGTTAAAACAGAATAATTAAAAAACATTAACATAATTTAAATGAAAAAATGGTAAATAATTTATTCCAGTTGCTATAGAATGACAGGAAAGAAAAACAGAGAAGCATGGCCAAAGATATTCTACTGAAAATGTTCAAAGGAACAGAAAAGTGAAAGATCACAAGTGAGAAGGCATTAACAAGTGAAAGCCATTATGGCAATTGATGAAAGAAGAACTAAAATGTTTTAACAAACTTTTGCATAAGGAATGGATTTCAAAAACTTTGGAAAGATGTAAATCAAGGCAAAAAATACGTATAATTGGCAGTGTTGAGAGGGGGGGCATTACCTTTGGTACGACATAGATGAAGAATGAAGCTATGTTCAGCAGAAAAAAAGTTCGTCAGTTGGAAATAGGAGGCAAATAATTACGCAGGCAGGTGCCCAGCTCAGAACATCGTAGCTTTAAGAATCGCAGGGACGATACTATAAAGGACTACGCGCCTCTTACAATAGTTATCTTTAGGAAAAAAATATGAAACAAAAATATTATGAAGTTTTAAAGTTTCAAACAAATTTAAATTTTAATTAAATATTCTTCCTATGAAATCCGAGATGCAGGAATTAAATTTTTTTTTGGGTTTTTTTACTATTCTTTGGTAAATTAATCGTTTTAAATGACAAAAAATATGAAAAAAAAAATACGAAACTTGGAAAATTACTTAGAATCTAAAGTAACAGTAAAAGCTACATTTCCTGACTTTCATCTGGCAGCAAGAGAAAAAAAAAACCCTTTATCACATTTTTTTTAATGAATGGTGGCAATATGATTAAAAACTTATCAACCACCAACACCCCACTTGGAGGTCATGGCAAGAATAATAGTGATAGTTGAAAATAATAATATAAATAATCAATAATATATACATATTATATATAATATATATTATAATATAGATATTCTATATACTATATTTAATATTTATATATTATATATATATATATATATATATACTATATACTACTTATATATATATTTATACTTATATAATATTACTATAATAATAAATTCTTATAATATATTACTATAGATATATAGTAAATTATATTATATATATATATATATAATATTAATTTTTATAATTATATATATATAAATATATATTACGTTTATACTATGTATATGATATGTAGTATTTAGACCGTATATGGTATATAATACCTGTATAATACGTTACTGATATTATATTTATATATATATATCTATAATTTATATAATATACAACTATTTATAATAATATATATATAGTATTTATACTTATTACCTTATTATATATATATATATACGTATATGTTATATTAATATTATATTATATCTATTTATAATTAATTTAATATATATATATAATTATATTATCTAATCTCTATAGTATATTTTTTGGAAAAGGTGACTAGTTATATACTTATATATATATCAGTATATCTATCTTATTATATATATATATTATATGTCCTTTTTCAATTAAATAAGGCAGTCTTACCTCTGAAAGAACTTCATGATGTGGGTGTCGAGATCAGAGTGCTCAGGAACACTTTTTGGGCTCATCAACGACTTTTTCATATATTTAGTATTTTGGTGCCATGTCAGAGGAACATCGTGATTATCTACTTCGATGTTCATCCTTCAGTCTTCTTCGACTTCCCTTGCCATTTACTGAAGTAACTCATATCATTTACTGAAGTACTCATATCTATATATAATTTTTTTATTTATATATATACTATAGAGAGGAACTATCTATGATAATATACTATTACTATATACATAGATATACTATTTTTAGATATTACTCACGGTATTATATACTGTATATATAGCTATATAATATGATGTAGACCAACAATGAAGATATTAAATATTAAGAATGAGATGCACAATCAAAACGGAATTTATAAATATGAAATAATGAAGACAGATTACAAATAGAATGCATGTAAAGTGAATCATATCTTAATAGAAGGAAAACTGAAATAGTTATATATGCAATCAAATTAAAATAACTGAAATGAATGTGTTCATTCTGGAAGGTCAGACTTTAGATTAAAACAGGTATACCAACTATAATATAAAGTCATACAAGTTCCTCATATATTATATATTCCTCAAGAAACATAGATGAAATATAGAGAGCGATAGCTAAGTTAGTAAAATCTAGTCTGAGCAATATACTTCATAGTTATAACAGCCAAAAAGAGGATTATACTTATTAAAATTACACATGAGAGTTGAGCAGGACAGGAGCACAAGACCTCCTTCATAAGAGCGCTGGAACTCACTAAAAAGTTAGAGGAGGAAAGCCAAGAATCCTTAAAGAAGCATCTGAAACTTACAAAGATTAAAAGATGAGACTCGAAATACTCAAGGAATAGTAAAGATTCGAAGAGCATCTTGTTGCGGAGAAATTCTTTTGATAATGAGTAACAGAAATTGGCGCCTTGATAAAATGTTGTTTTTAAATATCCTTTATGAAATACAAATAAATGATTTTTTCTGGCACTCTTTGAATGGGGCTGCGGCGGGGTTGCGTCGCTGCCTCGCTAACGATTAATGGAAGGACTGCTTTGACTGCTGATGAAGGCTTCACTTCTGACACTAGGTGGGAGTGTAATCGTTACAGGAGCGGTTTCATTCCTTCTTCAACTAAGTCTGCTCTCCTTATAATCCATTGGTGTCGATCGTTGCTTGTTCTTCTGGCCAGTTCACGGGCTACAGCGCCGTGATCGGAGTGGAAAATACTCAACGAAAGTGCGCTACCCGGATTGGTCTCTACCCTATTACTGACATCTATTTTGGCCTCTCTGCAAAACATCTCCAACATTCTGGAAATTCGTTTCTCTCGTTATATTCAATCTGACGCGTCGCTCTATTGCACTCTCCAACGGAAAGCCATTCTTGCTTCGCCCTCGTTTTCTCTACACTTCAACCTTGGACGTTCTGGCATTTCCCTCCTCCGTATCTAGGTGTCCGTATGGTCTTGACCTGGTACCATTGATCGGTCATGGGCTCGTGAATCTGATGAACGCATAGAAGGGTTGCCCGGTATGGCATTCCTCCCTAGGTTTTGCAGGAATTGCTTATGTACACCCGCCTCGTGTAACTATTTTCTATGTCCTCATTACAAGCCTGGCGCCTCAGTGTTGAAGCCACGCATATGCCAACTGTGCCGAAAGAAAGGAAGCCCTCTGATCTGCAACGTATCGCCCTATAGCATCTTACTGGTGTCTATCTAAGCATCTTTGACCCTTCCTTAACTTCACTTCTCTTAGCATTGGAAGTCTCATTTCACTTCTTTCTGATACCCAGAACGGCTTTCGGGCGTATTCAGGCTTCTGCGAGTAACTTTTCACTATTTTAACACGATATTATGGTTTTCCGTTTAGGAACTTTACTGGGGAGATCTGCTGCTTGGTGCGCTTGACATATCCAAAGCATCTTGACCTGGGTTGGGCACGCATCATGCTCTCCAACTGCCCCTCTATTGGGCTTCCTCACTTCCTTTGCTTACTAGTCTAGCTTTGCTTTCCAAGTCGCTCCAATAATCGAGCTGTGGTTTGAGGAGAGCAGATTCTTTTCTGTCAATGTGGTGTTCCTCAGGGTTCGTTATTGCTCGTACTTTATTTACTTTTCTTAATTACGTTTCACTGCACAATCTTACTTATCGCTGTTGCATAACGTCGACCCCTTCCCTTTCAACTTCATTTCAATTTGTCTTCTCTTTATTCTAGACATTGCCTGTGATTAATCTTTCGATTCTTTCTTGCGATTGGATAGATTTAACGTATCTACTTTTAGCTTTCTCCGAGTAATACGTAAAATCTCACTTCTACAAATCTCCTCTCAAAGACTTCTAACTTTCCTATCTATTCCGACGGGTTTTCTGGTCTCTCCTGTTGACAAGATAAACATCCTTATTAAGCATAAAACAAAAAAATGTTTGGGAAACTCACATCACAACGGTCGTAGGGTGTTACAAAAAGATGGGAGTCTGTTTCAGACTGCGGACTTTTTCATTTTCTCGTTACATCCAGCCTATTTACAGTAGTTGCTCACCTGCCCTGTATGGCAGTGACTGGTTCATCATCATGGGGGCTCTGGTCCTTCCACCGGCTTTGGACGGTTGAGTCAAAGCAAAGGTCTTATAAACTGCTCGTCTGTAGTTCCAGTCACTTGACTCTCTACATGTTGCGGCGCGATTTGGTGCTTTATCTCTTTTATATGGTACCACAGCGGCAGGTGTTCGGGGGAACTTGTCACGTGTACCACCACCTTACGACGCCCTCACTACATAAAGAGCACAGTGTCTGCGCACCAGTTGTCGTGGATCTAGGTAACTCAGGCTAGTTCGCTGCAGTGCCTCCTTTCCTGCACCTCTGTTCTGTGAATTTTCCTTCATCTTTCTGTAGTTCCTGGCTAGAATTAATCTGCCTCACTTTCAAAGCCTGCTCTGTGGCTATCTGCATAATTTGCGCTACGGAATGAACTTCTGGGTCACACCCCGTCCCTGAATAGGGCTTCTGCCCGTGAGGTGGATGCTTGACAACCTGTTAAAAAAAATTACATTGCAAAAGAGCTTCCATGCTATCATATTTGATTATCGGTAGACATTCTGACAAATCGATTAGGATTAATGCGTGGCTACAAATCACCAATTCAACCTTTGATCAGGTGGGTAAGCAGCACAAATTTGAAGCCAGTGATATAACGACTACCCATTTGCTATTGTATTTTATAATATCTGGAACTGTGAAGTGAATAATTATGAAGCTTATCATCGTTTAATAATTGTACCGGCTCTTTAATATGTAAATTTACTATTTAAAGCTCATAGTTTTAATTAAGTGAATATTCCCTATTGATATGGTGACCTCCATCAATTTTTATGAATACTGTCATCAGTTATATTTTAAGGTGTTTTCCGCCCAGAGAATTTGGTTCGGTTCTACAGTTTCTGGCAAATTGTATTTTAGCTGAATTTATCCTGATCTACACTTTCAGTTCAAAAGTAAGCTTAGAAATTCTATTTCATTAGTAGTATTATAATTTAAGAGCATATTCAACTATTGTACCACAATTAGTATATTAAACTATAAATGTTTTATTTTACAACATTATTTGAGATATAAGCAACAAATTAGCTTAATTTAAAAAATAATTTTAAAATTGAATAAAATTATAGAAAATAAAATATCAATGTTATTTTATAATTCAGTGCAAATTCTTTACTATTTTCAGTACTAAGTTATTTTAAATAAAATACAAATATATTACTAAACTATGGATTAACGAAGCTTTTTACTTGGATACCTTTCAGAAATATGAAATAGACAGAGGAAGCAATGATAAAGGAGTAGTGCTTTCTTAGATTTAGTGAGGTACGGCTTACTTTATGATCTTTTAATGATAGGTAGTAAAGAAGATCTAGCAAATTATAAGCTAATTAGCTTAACATCAGTGGTTGTAAAAGTTTTGGAAAAGCTAACATATCATATAGAGAATCATTTGAAAAATAAAGGACAGCATGTACTATTGAATAGAAATAGTAAGTCATGAGAGATGAAGTGATATTATTTTATATATTTTTATACTGTTAATATATTCATCTTTTAATTTTTTGTTTACTGTATTGTAACCAAACATTGGTAAGGTATTGTTCTATATTTGAATCAGTTCATATTTTCTGGAAAAATTTTCTAAGCTCAAAAAAATTTCTTCCAAGTTCAGAAAAGTTAAGTTAAATTAAGTTTTTTAAGAAAATTCTTTAGTGGCAAGCTTCTGGCATAATTCCAGAAGCTTGCCACTAAAGAATTTTCTTAAAAAACTTAACTTAACTTTTCTGAACTTAGAAATTTTTTTGAACTTAGAAAATTTTTTCAGAAAGCAGATGAACTGATTCAAATATAGAACCTTTCGCCATTGGTAATAGTCCGGGATAAAGGATTAGATCCTATCAGATACTCAATGTATTTTTTCCAGATCTTTGATTTTGGACTGTGCTACCCCGAAATATATACGAATATACTATATTTGTTCGAAAACGTAAACGAAAACTTGTTATGTGTCTCACATAAATATTTTTTAAAAAAATTGGATTTTCTTGAATTATTACAGTATATCTCACCTTCGTTTTCCTCCCAAGGCTGGAGTATAAGTGCATGACCATGCAACAGAAAAGGAGAAGTGAGTAGAAGATATATTGACACAGAGTTGACAAAGAAAGCCCAGGCACTTACCGCCCCCTCTATACTATTAAGTGAGAACTTGTCGCCCGTGCAGAAAAATCACCCAAGAGCTTCAGAGGACGTGACGCGATCTCACATATGGCAGTATCGTCACAGTGTAGGGTTATCTCCTGCCCAGAATGGGCACACCATACCCCCTCACAAAACCCTGCGATTCACTGCATGTTATTATCACCTTTATTTCCCGGCCTCTGCCAAACACAAATGTCTCTCTCCAGACATTCCTTGTCGGACTCATCCACCAACTTTGTCTTAGTCTCCAAGTGGTCAGATTTCCAAGACATTCACCAAGTATACATCGGCTTAAACAACTGTACTGTATACTCATCATTCCATGACTAACGATCTCAACAATACTTATTTGATGCTCACATGTTACCTTTCTTCACATCACATAACTCTTAATACGTTCATTTCGTCTTTTTATCAATTCTTCTTTCACAAATAACAGACCCCTAAGATTGTCCATCTTAACAATTCGACTTTATAGATCTATGACCTCTTACTCCAACACCATCACGTCTCACTATATATTAACACAAGTAACAACCATACCCTCATGTAAGAGACCCTAGCGCACTCAAGATGTAGTCCCTTTACATTCACCAAGATTTAATTGCACCAGGCACGCATTCTTGCATTCACAACTTGTCTTACTCCACTCTGCATAATCCATCCCCTTTTCACTCAACAAGTATATTCCTAAAGAATTTAACTCAGACGCCTCATGTTCCAGCTGCGTCACCATTCTAACATAATTACAAGCTGAGGACTTCCTCACGTCACAACCAGTATCCTTTCTCTTATCTACATTTTACTTTCAAAAGCCCTCCTTTACACACCCTGCCAAATTCCCTCTCTCCTCAAATCCTCTCAAACTCTCTTCGATTCACCGCAAAAAACCAAGATCATCCCAATATTAATAGGTAGACGGCACCCTCACTCACCCCCATTCTCCATCATTCTAACCCAGATTTCCTGCCACCCCCATCCTCTAATTTGCTTCATTAAACTCATCCTAACAAACTTTAGAAATAACCCAAGGGGGAATAGACACATCCCTGCTCACTGAAACTATTAATACTTTAACCAATCACTTTGCAACCTTAGCTATAACACATGCTTCCTGGTATCGTCGACAATACTTTGATTCCACTTCAGAAGCCTACACCGACACCATTATAATTGACTAACACCTGCCATAGAGCTTCCCTCGATTAATCCTATCATACGCCTGTTTGCAAATCCATAAAACCTAATACAATTATTCTTCTTCACCCTCATTTTCCCAACGTTTTTTTCAATGTAAAATTTTTCCCACATTTAGAACCACTCCTAAACGCGCCTTGTTCTTCACCAATCAGGTTCTTCATTCACTTGACGCACTCTTTCGACCAAAATAACAGCATACATCTTCCTTACAACACTCAATAAACTAATTCCCCTATAATCCCTATGTTCCCTTAATCTCCCTTACCATATATAAGAGGTACTATTACTGCTCTCCTCCAATCCCTCGGAATCTATACCCTCTATAACGCTTGTTTATACACAACTTTCCAATTCAGACGAATACACACTTGCGCCACATGATCATTTGAATTTAAATTTTTACTTATTTTATTTACCATTTTCAGACTTTTGCACATTAACCATGAAATCCTAAGTGCTAATGACCTCATTCCCCAAAGATACCTATTCCTTCTTGCACCATCAACCCACACATATTGCCTAATCACTCTTCATGTACTTTAATCTGTTACAAGATCTTCAAAGTGTTCTGTCCACTCCCCCCCATCCTTTTCGATCCGTTACAAAATCACCGATCCTATTCGATATTTAACAGCGTTCCCTTATTCACTTCTTATTTTGTGCTTCCTTCCAAGACAGAGCTTCCCTGATTCCTTGTAAGTCCCGTCACTGCCTCCTTCCCAAACTGTTCATTTACCTCTTTTTGTCTCCTAACTATGAAGGGCCACTTTTAAGAATTCGCGTTACTCCTCTTTTTATAATTTCCAAATCTGTCTGTTTGGGATATATATATGCTTTCAGAACAATGAAAGACAAATTGTATTACTGTTAACCGCTCTGATCACCTCTTCATTATACCTCACGGTTATACATTCTTACTTGCCATACTTTAGCACATCAACATGATTCGCTTAGGTCTTCTAAAAAGTCTTCACAATATCCCAGATGATTGTTCTGTTTCAACTCTGTTCACAATCAACTGGATCACTTGCAGTCTGCTCTGTAGTACTCCATATTACCTTGTTTCACTTACTTCTCACTTAATTCTCCCACTTTTTCCGTATTCACATTCTCTCCATCAACGCCCCAATAACTTAACTTTTACACGTAGACAACATAATTAATAATCCCATCCTAATTCCCTCACTGATTGTAACATTCCGAGGATACTTTCAACCTTCCTTCATTCGCACCAACACAAAATCAGATCATATTTTCACTTTCCAAACCATCTCTATCTTACACCCCAAGTCTAGATCCTTTGGGATACTCTTTTGTTAAAGGACCAGTATTACATTACAGCGACATACCTTCTCCTCACAGAAATCAATCACCTCCTTACCATTCATTTTTTCTCGCGACAACCCACAACCACTCTGTTATATGAAGGTACAGGGCGAGTTAGAATCCAGTAAATCAAACTGAGGTAGTGACCCAACACCGAAGGAGATTAGTTAGCCATTCTGCTCTCTTGTTTTCTTACTGATCCTCAGCTCAATTTATCCCAGACCATTTATAGGTCCCCTCAATACACTGAACAATTCTGTTCTTCGAACGTCGCCCTATCATCACTCCAACTATCCCTAGAAATCTTCATTACACTGCTCTTGAACTATTCCAGAATCACTCGTGTGTGCTCTCTTCAAGAATTCCCTCAGAATGGACCATCACTGTCACAACCTCCCATTCAACTACTTACCTCATTTCTCCATAAGGTTTTATAGCTTTAAATACAAATTAAATCTTCATTTCTAGTCTAAATCTTCACAACATACAAAGTTCTACATGAACTCTGAACCAGACAAGTCAACTTTATCTCCATCCTTCATAAATTACAACTCTAGCATTACACTCGCTCTACTTACTTCTCACTCCTTCTAGTTCTCTTCTCGCAACAAACCTATGTCTATTCTATCTTATATTTATGTTATACATCTCTATTACAGCATATCATTCATTTTATTTCACCGTATTTCTTTCCTTATTTATTTTCTTTCTTTTATTATAGTTTCGTATGCATAACACCTCTAGCGTGTTGTAATTTCACTTCATGGTGCTACACTTTCACTCATAGTTAGTCTCGCCTTCTTTCTAATTTACGAAAAGTACCACACATCAACCTATCTCCTGTACACACTCAGACGCATATCGATACATCATATCACTCCCGACCATCTACCATCGGATCACTATCACCCCTGATGATTCAACACAACAATTCTCCACCACCGAAACATTTTTAGAATATAAAGGCACATTCAGCTATGGACACTTATACACACAGTTCCACTATGACACTCTACCAGTCCTTTTACGCCACTCCCGACACTTCACATCGTATACACCAATTCTGACGCTCACAGCCACATCCGCATTCCTTAGGCACGATGCAAAGACATAACGAGCTACAGGTCAACAGGCGCGGACCAGCCCACACAACCCACATCAAGTATCATACTATAGCTCCCCGTCTTTTAGTACCACCCCACTCCACATCCTAAAAATATCGAGACAGGACCTACCATGTTTGAATTGTAGCGCTTCACACCTCTTCATCCTTCCACCGTAAATTTTACTACGAGCGAGACGCTCCCAGGATTAATCTTTAAGTCTAGTACATCAGGATGTCTGTTAAGTATCAGCTTGTCAAAGAAGGTAGTGTATCTTGACAGACGTGGCTAACACACACCAGTTACTTGTTGTACTTGCACCTACAGCACAGATTGTACTTCATCCATGCTATACACACACAGATCTATACTGGTATAAGCTAATTTTGGAACTTGACACACGACACGCATTGTGTACTGTCAAGCTACAAAAGCTTATGCGCATGTATTACTTACCGACCGGAGCACACACGAGAATGTGTATGAGTGTCTCTAACGAAGCTCACGACCGACATGACTTTACTTACGATGAGACGACACAACACCACACACACGTGACCACGACCCAACACAATAGCGAGCAAAG
>JABUQX010040412.1:0-17776 GCA_015478945.1 Trachelipus rathkii
TTCCAATATATATATACAGTCGTCCCTCGTAGAACGCGGGGGTTAAGTTCCTGACAAATATATGGTAAACTTTGGTTCCTGACGCCCCGCGTTATAGGCGAAATCGGTATATACTCTAAACCCCTTGAAAATAAGATTAATTTTTAAAATTTTCAACGATTTTATAGGGCCAATAAAATAGCACCAGTATTATATAATTTCTCCTTAATAATTAATTGATATAAATTTTGCAAATATAATATTATTAAGGAACAGTACAGTCATATAAATTTTATTACACAGAGTAAATAGAATATATTATTACATTACAATACTGAACATAACTTAAATTGAACAAAAAAAAAAATTTTAAATGAAAAAAATTACAATGTATAAACCTTTATAAATTTGAAGATAATTTTTTTTATATATATTTAATTGAATAGCCTAAGTAGTGTAATATAAAATGTTATAGTTAATATTTTTAACATGTAAATTACAGAATTTTAATTTTGATTTTGTATTTTTGAATTTGTAATTAATTTTTCTATTATTATCTTTTACCAACCGCGTATACGCAAAACCGCGTTCTCTACGAGGTATGATATATTCAAAGGTGCTCCTTTCTCTTTTGAGAAGGGTACACACCTTGGCTATTCCCTCTCTCCTACCATTTGCTTGGCTCTGACATCCTCTCTCCAAATCTAGCCATCCTGCTGCCCTGTTAAAAGCATCATTTCTGTCTCACGCCGCAGTTCACGATGAATTTACTCCAAGTGTTTACTGAACGGCTCTAAAATAGGGGACAGTGGTGGGCGCTTCTGCTGTCTTTCCTGACCGCGACCTCCCATACCCTTCCCCCTTATCTTCAATTTTTACAGCAAGTTAACGGGCTATATATGATTTGCCTTCTCGAATTCTAATCCTTAACCAAGATTCAATCTTGTCATTATTCAGATTCGCTGAGCGCGTTACAAGCGCTTAAAAGCCCTTATTCTAAAAACGCAATGGTAGCAGCTGTACAACAATTTCTTTCGACTTTCTCCAGCTCGTAAGAAACAAATTATTTTTATGTTGGACTCCCTCTCATTAGGGGTAACTGACAATTAAATCGCTGACAGAGAGGCCAAAATGGCCCCGCCTCCTCTTCTCGGAGTTGTTCCAGGTACCTCCCATCAACTGAATTACAATCCTGCTCTCGACAGGGCTTTCGATCTTGTTGCAAGAGTGCTGGAGTGATCGGCGGGAAGGAAACTCAGAACATAAAGCCGAACATCGGTGAGTGTTCTTCCTCCCACAGAGACGAAAGCGCTTACTTGAGGTGATACTTGCACGCCTCCCGTATTGGCCACAACTAATATCACCACAGTCACTATAAGTCACGAGACCCTCCTCCCATTTGCAAATTTGCCGTCGCCACCCCCCCAATCTGTTTACCAAATATCTTTCATTGATGTTCCCATCTGACCCTATTCGCTGTCGTTATTTTCCTACTTTAAGGTCCATAACACCTTCTAAAGATTATCCCATATCTTATCTGAATCTTCCCCCTTTAGCAGAACAATATTTTCTTGTATCTTCAGAAATGAATATATTTATTTATATATTTGATTTGTTATGTAATCTTAAGACTTTAAAAAAGTGGTAAAATTTTATTAGTTTTTATTTTTTGACTGACTGAATATTCATTTCAGCAATCAAATTGTTCTTTGACATTTGAAACATATATAAGACAGGGCCCTCCCATGGTTTTTTCAGCCCAGTGGGGCCGCTTCATTGTGAGCCGTGGCTGGGTCCTGTACTAACTCAAAAAAAAAAAATATAATAATATATATATATATATAATATATATATATATTATATATTATTACTATATAATATATATATATATATATATATATATATATATATATAATATATATATATATATAATATATAATATATATATATATATACACTCACACAGAAAGGTGGGCACCGTTAATGAATAAGTTAACGCCGTTAATCCTTAATCGTTAACAAAAAAATTAACGGCGTTAATCATTAAAGCGTTTATCTGTAAAGAATGTAAACGGAAGTTAACGTTAATCGTTTAACGTACCGTCTTCAAAATATTTAGGAATAGTAATAAAGATTCCAAAAAATTATAATAATAATAATAATAATTATAATATCCCTAACAATATTAATAATGATATTAACCCTATCAGACTAAACAATTAGACTTTGACCTAGCAGAATACTTTTGGCCGCTTTGCCAACAGAATACTTCCACAAGCAGCTAAATACCTTAATCTAAACTACTTAATATATTTTGTAAAAATAATAGGATACACCAACCTAGTTTTAATACAAATATGTATATTTTTTATAATTACAACGCTTATTAGGCCTACTTCTTATATTTTTCACGTCACAAAAGAAGCAAGCTAAAGTAACGAACGAAAGAAGTTAATGACTCACTGAAAGGGCAACATTCGCAGGTGGTGTTTTTCTCATCTTTGTTCAATTCCCCTGCACCAACGGTTGCCCCTCCAAATCAAAGGTCATGTAATGAAATGCAGACTTAACAGATACACATTTGAGTGTGTTTAGATCAAAGTTTAGGAAAATTAAAAAAAAAGTTTTATCTGCTATCAAAAAATTAACTTACAAATTTATAAAAATAATTAAAAAATATTTTATAAACTTGTAAATTAAGGTAACGGTTAAGGATGTAGGAGAAAATTTTAACTCGTTAACGTTAATGCACAAATGAAATCGTTAATAGTCCGTTACTTCTTGATATGCCCTTTTAGAATTGAAAATAAATTTATGTACTATTTATGACGTTTTCGAGCATAAAGTAATCCAGTAATATTTTAAAAACAAATATTAGACATTTTTCTTAAAAAAAAATTAACCACGATAAATATAAAAATATATTATGACTTTAAAATAAATTTGCTAAATACAAAACAATTTACATGTTTTTGATTTTTTGCGGCCGAAAATTTTGTACACTGCACACACACACAAGATGGTCCGAATTATATCATTGGATTGAAATACTAGTAATATTTCTACTATCTCTACATCACCCGCGTCATTATAAATAAAGATGAACTAGAAATAGAAGTGCTTAAATACCTTACGCATAACGACACATCCCAAGAGTCACTTAATAGGTGGTAGCTCTGTGTTAAAAAACTCTTTTTGCACTACAAAACTCCACTACCTTCATCGGCCCCTGTAGAAAGGTTATTCAGCTTTGCGGGTCACATTCACTCTCCAAAGAGTCAAGCTATTCTGATAAAATTGAAACGCAAGTCATGTTAAGAGTATTCACATATCGTAATGTTATTAATTAAGTTACTATGAATAAAAATCCTTATGTCTTTCTTTTTTCAATTTTATTTATGCTCTATAGCAGTGGTCTCTAAAGTGGGGTACGCGTACCCCGGGGGGGTACCCAAAGTGATACTTGGGGGTACGCCAAAGAAGTAGGTCACGATACTCGAGTGTATGATCGCGTATAACGTGAGTGTGAGGTTCTCTCAATGTTCGCCGTGTCTTTATATTTTATATTATATTATATTATTGTGGGAATATGTTATATATTTATATTATAATTATACTATATTTATAGTATATTAATTAATATTATTTTTATATTATAGGCCTAAGGGGTACAACTTATAATTTTTTCGTCTTAGGGGTAACGCGATCAAAAAAGTTTGAAGACCGCTGCTCTATAGGGCTACTGAAAATTAATTTCTTTTATTATTAAGTGATTAACTATCGTTTAAATAGATCAATATTTGCTATTTTATTGCTTATATTACCTACTTTACAATCTTATTTTTCTTCGGATTTTGCTTGCAATTTTTATTATTATTATAACCATTATCATTATTAATATTATATAATATCTACTCTTAAATTAAGAGACTTAATACTTTGCATACCAATAATATCAAACAATGTCGAAAGAAGATCGGCTATTAAGCTAGCTAGGGTTCAAAGTGAGCAAACATTGAGACTATCCTACTTTTATTATAAATAATTAAAAAAATTTTCACATATGGCTATATTGGTACATAGTTGCACTATGCTGTTTTTTTTAATTGCACTAAAGTTTTTTACATAATGAAACTTAAAATAGATAAAAATTTTAAAAATTGTTTGTTTCAATTTTTTGGGCAATGATAGTAATAAATTGCAATTTTTGAATAAAAGTTTAAAAATTTTTCTGTATAGTTTATACCCATATAATCTTCCACAGTAAATTGTAATGAATCATGTACCAAAAACTGTAAACATTACTTAAGCCCGAAACTGACCGGAAAGTAACGCGTTACATGTAACGGCGTTACATGCAACGAGTAACGGTAACGATCAAAGAATTTTAAAATGTAACGATGTAACGATAACGCTACCCCTTTTCTCTCAAGTAACGAGTAACGGTAACGCTAGCCAATTTCATGTAACGATGCGCATCTCTGGTTATAACCCACTCGATCACAACGCTGCTTACATTTCGAAGTAGGTAAATCAAGGCGTGGCTTTCTTTTGAGAACACGTTTGAATTTTTGAAGGGCATATCCGGATTATGTCCTATAATTTCCCTAACAGGTTCAGTTATTGCGAATATTTGCAGCAAATTGCTTATAGGGAAATCGTGCTGGAAAAGTGTGGCACTGCCGGCAATTTTATATGGTTGTAAAGTGCCTCTCAAAACAAGAAATTGATAAGTTACAAGCAACTGAAAACAGTTTGCCGGAAGATATTGAGAGGGACTAAGTGCACCCCAACTGCAGTTCTGAGGGTGGAAATTAGAGCATGATCAATGTAGGCAGAATAATAACATACATTAAAATACATTAAATCAACATCAGAAAGAAAGAAAGAAATCTTAAAGTACATACTCGGAAAATGAGAGAAGGTAAAAATGGTGGAAAACTGCACTTGGATACATGAACAAAGTTATGATTGATATAGTATTTAGTAGCACTAGAAAGTCTATGCAAAAAACAGATAACAGAAAATGTAGGGGATTGGGACCTATGCAATTGGAGATAGGAAGAAAAGAAAAGAATACGGCAACTGAAGGAAGCCCAGATTATGATAACTCCTCCTACTCGGTGATACTTTTCGGGGTCAGAACCAATATTTCACACTAAAAATGGAGAAACACGTTCTCCAATGGTGAAATCAACTGTGATATATGTGGAGTCGTAGAAGACCTGACACACCTTAATTGGTATCTGCCCATAATATGAAGATCTTAAAAGAAATTCCATTGAACTACAAAGATCACACGCAGTAGACTTAAATGAGGTTGTTGGGAAATGACTGTTTGAACCTCAAAACATAAACTAGGTAAAATTTATCTTGAAAAAAATGTGGGGATGAAGGAAAAAAGGAATGACTAATAAAATCATAATAATAATAATAATAATAATAATAATAATAATAATAATAATAATAATAATAATAATAATAATAATAATAATAATAATAATAATAATAATAATAATAATAATAATAATAATAATAATAATAATAATAATAATAATAATAAATAATAATAATAATAATAATAATAATAATAATAATAATAATAATATTAATAATAATAATCTTATTTGTGAGTTAAGTTTAAGCTAAGCATTTTAATTTCATAAGAACAAAATGTAATTTTGCATACATTTTATCTTTCAATATTTTTTTTTAGGAGGCTACTCAATTTCATAAGAACAAAATGTCATTTTACATATATTTTACCTTATTTTTAAAATATATTTTTATTTTATATGGGTTACAAATGTCGAATTATAGCGGAGAAGTATTTACCTATCCCAACGTTTACCTTATAACTTTGCCTATACTGTGATTTACCCTTCAGTTGACGTCTTTAAAAATTTTCTGTATTTTTGTTTTTGTAAATTTGAATAGTTAGGCCGATGATGCAGTGAATGTTAGGAATTAAAGTGCAAGAAAAAAATTATATTTTGATTTCTTAGGTATTTGTGAAAAATATAAAACAAATTTACGATCAGTTTTTTTATCTATAGCTATTTGTGTTTAATATTGTGTTTCTTATTGGTTGTGTATTATAGGCTAGTCTTGATATTTGTGTAACCGTTAACTGTCTTAACTTTTAACTACCTGTGTTTTTAGCCCAGCCATTTTAGTGTTATTTGCTGAAAGAATCGTTTTAAGTGATTAATAGTGTAAAAAAAAATTTTATTTTCTGTAAGCGTATTCTAGGTATCGTTACCTAGACAACCAATTTAAAAGTTTATATAACAAATTTGTGATAGGCGTAAAAAACAAAAAAAAATTGGGATTATGTCTGGACAAGTGGCATTATTTGCTTGTTCAAAATGCTTTAGTAGGCATCCATTTGAAGAATTGTCTCAAGGGCAA
Source organism: Trachelipus rathkii (assembly GCA_015478945.1). NCBI lineage: Eukaryota > Metazoa > Arthropoda > Malacostraca > Isopoda > Trachelipodidae > Trachelipus > Trachelipus rathkii. The sequence continues at coordinate 6,391 of JABUQX010040412.1, forward strand.
CAACTCTGCAAGGTAAGTTCTGTATTTGGTAATTAGCTTATACAGTAAGCCTTAGGGTAATTATTGAGTTCAGCAGATTCTAAAAAAATCAATATTTGGTAAAAGTAGTGCAGAGGGGTGTCACCCTGATTTTTATAAAAATCACAGAATATACTCTAAAAAAATAATAATGAAGAATAATGAAAATTGTCACTCTCTTTAGGAAAAAAAATTACAGCCTTTCAAAGTTGTTAAAACTTGCATAGACTTTTCATTTTTGATCCATCAAGGTTAGGTCTCATTTCAGGCCCTCTAGTTCAGGTTATGATAAGTTTTGTTAGGTATTCAAAGAAAATCTACCTATATTTAAGAAATCTTATAACCTGAACTAGGTTGGTCTTAAAACCGAGTACAAGGCCTACTGATTTTTTTTTTATAAAAAAGCTTATGAGAAAATTTTAAACTTCAAGAGGCTCGTAACCTTTTTCCTAAAGACTTAAATGATAAATCATTTTTGTTTTTTTTAGGCTTCGTTATTATTTTGGTAATAGTACAGCAGAGGGGTGTGACCCCCGATTTTTATGAAAATCACAGGATATATATATATACTCAAAAAAATAATAATGAAGAATAGTGAAAACGAAAATCAGTGGTCTCCTTACAGGGTTCACACTTTCTGGAAAGTCAGGGAAAAAAAATCAGTCAGGGAAGGTCAAGGAAATGTTTTGGGATATGCTGAAAGTCAGGGAAATTTTAAAATTTCAAAACATATGAAGAATAATCCATGGACCAAGTTTCATATTTTTGATATATATATTTATTTTCCTTACTGTATAATTGTGGAATGAGAGATGTATTTGATAAGTGAATGAAAAGGATGGGCTAGGAACGACATTCCATAAATTTACTTCTATCCTATTTCTTTCTATTTTTAGTTCACTATTACCTACCATTCTTCCTATTCTGTCCGTAGAGGTTGTTCAAGTTCAATCCTTCCGATTGAAGTGATTAGTATAATGGATGTGTTTTAGACTGTATGACTTATGACTTAATCTGTTTATATTTTTTTCTTTTTAGGGGTTTATACTTTTTGGTGTTTTTTTTTTTTTTTTTTTGAGGTTTCACGAAGTGATTTTGGATTTTGATTTGATTTATCTAAGACATTAAAAATATAGAGACAGTAAAAAGCCATATGGGTCTGTCGAGACTGTCCCAGTCAACCCACTAACCAAATATACTCATGCAAATCCACAAAGCACCCTAGGGCTTGTCAAATTACTGTAACTAAAATCCACCAATTTTACTTAGTCAAATATATATATATATATATTATATATTATATATATATAAAATTATATATATATATATATATATATATATATATATATTATATATATATATATATATATTATATATATATTATATAATAATATCATAACCCAAAGCTCCACATGCAATTAATAACTAATGTTATGTTCAGTATGCAGTCTAAGCATTAATAACTATATAATAATAAACCCGCCAATTTTGGCTTTGTCTAATATATTATATGTTACCCACACCCATCCATATACCTATCCAACCCCTTCTTAAATGTTGCAATTGAGTCACACCCAACAACCTCCTATGATTGAGTATTGGACTCAGTGAGTGGAAGGGTGTGTTTTTATTTTTTTTGCTCTCCCATTTTATTACTTTAATCTGTGTATTTGCAAGTGAATTTTTAGTTAACAATTTAGTGTTGTGTATATAACTGTGTATTTTAGAAATCTTGTGTCTCATTATTTGTGATTATTTCTGTTATTATTTAATTTAGTTGAGTATTGGACTCAGTCAGTGTTTGATAGGTAAATCCTAGAATAAAGTAGTAAGAGATTTTCCTGTATACTGGGTGTTTGCAGGTTTATTGAATTATTAAATAGTTTTTCTGTACTTAACTACAGTCTTTAACAATTGTTATATTAATTTTGTGATAAATTAAATTGATTAAGTTTACCAGAGCATAAGCCTATTTTATAATTTTTATATAGACTTAGCTTAGGGCCTAGGCTATAAGCTTGTTTTAAGATACTAATTTCTTTCTAGGCCTTAGTGATATTTAGTAAACTGTAGTTGGTAAAAAATTGGTACAAGTTAGACTACTGTTAGGCCTACCTATAAAAAAAAAAAAAAAAAAAAAAAAAAAAAAAAAAAAAAAAAAAAAAAAAAAAAAAAAAAAAAAAAAAATAAATTATATTAAAATAAAAAATAGAAACTTACTTGTCTTCTCATTCTTTTTAAATACGAGATCTCTTCCACTTAATGTTTTGATGATTTTGCCACTTGTGGATAATAATAATGGTATTAAAGTTGTAATAATTTAAAGTATGTATGCTCTTTGTGTAACTGTGGGACTGTGAGAGGGGTTGAATATGTGAATAGCTGCCTGTTTGTGTTGTAAATGCAGAGAATGTGTTGCTAGAAGGAGATTGCAAGACTGAGTGAAAATATGAATGAATTGAAAGAAAAAGTATATGAGTTGAGAAAGGAGGGAAGTGTCAAGAAAAAAGTTAGTAGGGATGTTGAGGCGAGGAGGGAGCGGGATATAGGGGTAGACAGGAATAGGGATTCACCTAGGCAGGAAGATGAGGGGGAAAGGGATAAAGTAGTTGAAAATAGGTCTGCAGCTAAATATAGAGTTGTAGGAACTAGAATAATAATTTTAAAAGATGAGGATGCTCGAAAAGTCAGTCAGCCTGTGGACTGCAGTAAAACAGGTTCGACTGTCTTCCAGAGGGGGAGGGATCAAAGAGTGCCAATGGTAATGTTGAGTTTTTCTAAAGGGAAGAACGGATACAATGCTAATTGGAGACTCTATGATACGATACCTAGATAGGACTTTTCAAAATAAGAATAAAAAAAAAACGATTGAGAGTATGTTATCCAGGTACCAGAGTGAGTGATATTGTGGATAGGATAGATAGAGAGATTGATTCTAAAACTGTTGATTCAAATGTGATTGTGCATGTGGGTACAAATGATATAGGACATAGAGATCAGAAGATTAATAGGAGATTATAGGAGATTGATTCAGAAGTGAACTAGTGGAAAGTGCATGATTTCTGGGATTTACCTAGGTTAGGTGCAAGGTCAGGAATGGGGGAGTAGGGCTTTAAGGTGTAAATGAAAGGGTTAGGAAAATATGTTTTTCAGAAAATATTAGGTTTTTTGGAATTTGTGGGAGAATTTCTGATAAAGATCCTTTTTGGGCGAGATGGAGTCAACTTGAGTCGTAAGGTGTTGGGCTTTTCAGCATCAGTTTGGAGACTTTTTTAGCAAAAAACTAGGTAACATTGGGGGTGATGGGCTAAATCTGGATACGAATAATAGCAAGGGTAACTGTAATAGTGGTGATATAAATAAAATAACTAGTGTTCAGGTTCAAATAATGATGTTAGCAATAAAATAACAGCATTTCGAATAATATCAAATGCTTTTACACAAATGCTCAGCCTTAGAAATAAAAAAGATGAGCTGATTTAGTTTTACCATACAATGAGAATCTTGAAATTATTTGCATAACTGAGGCATGGGTTAATGAGAATTATATGGAGACCTCCTTTCATGGAATATGAATAGCGGATTTCACTTATTATACAGCGTAGAGGAAAAGAAAGGTGGGGGTGTGGCGCTTTATATTAAAAGCAATATTCAATCTGTATTAATGACTGAACTTTTAAAACTAATCAGAGATATTGATGGTATGGGTAAATATCCTTTGTTTAAATAAAATCCCCCCCCAAAAAAAAATAATAAGAAAATAGACACGATTTTATAGACCCCCTGGCCAGAGTCAAGAATTGATGCGGAAATTGTGAAAGAAATTGAGACAGCATGCCAACAGTAAAGAAAAGGTATAGTCATAATGAATGGGTGATTTAAATTTTCCTGGCATTCACTGGGATTCCTTGTCTAATACGGACCAGAGTATTTCAGTATTTATAAATTGTATACTAAGATAACTTTTTGAGCCAGATGGTCCATGAACCTACAAGACACAATGCCACGTTAGAACCTTAAATCTTAACTAATGATGAAAGTATGGTGGATAAGATTAGAGTTAGAGAATTTAGGACTTAGTGACCATAATAATAATTAGATTTAATAATGAATGTGATATCTGGGCCCAAATTGCAAGCTAATAAGGAACAAATCCTTGATTTCGGAAATGGCAATTTTACCAAATTCACGAGACATGCTTAGTATAACGGACTGGGATAAAGAGTTTAAAGACCAAAACTGTTTTACCATGTGGGAACATTTTAAGCAAGTTTTAATGAATATTCAGTCAGTATGTTTTAAAAATAAACCCATTAGGGTGGCGAAGAGAAAACCTGTTTGGTGGAATACGAGAGATAAGAGATAAATCAATGAAAAGCCGTAGATGTTTAAAAATATTCCAGGGTAGTAATAGGGAAGAATGATTTAGAAAATTATAGGAAAAATAGAAACGAACTTAACCAGTCAATAGAAAGGCAAAGAGAGAGGCAGAATTAATTTAGCAAGGATAGTAATAAGGACCTGAAAGAAGTTTTTTTAGCTTTTATAAATTTAAAAAGTAAAGAATAAGGACAATAGGTCCTATTAAAATTGATGAAATTTAGTTAGTTTAAAATAAGGAGTTGGTCAACATTTTCAATGCTATATTTTGCTTCAGTGTTTACTGAGAAAAAATTAGATATAATAGTTCAGAGAAAATAGTTCTGATATACATGTAGTAAATTGGCTTACAGACTTCGAAATTTGATGTAAAAGATATTAACGTTTACTAGACCATATTGATCAGTAAAGCTGCAGGCCCTGATGGTATACCTGATAGAATTTTGAAAGAGGGTAGTACCAGCATTGCAAAGGCACTGTATTTGAATTTTAAGCGATCTATAACATTTGGTGAGGTACCAGATGACTGGAAAACGGCAAATGTTGTGCCTATTTATAAGAAAGGTAGTAAGGAAGATTTGGGAAATTATAGGCCAGTTAGCTTAACATCTCTGGTTGTAAAGGTTCTGGAAAAGTTACTGAAAGGTCATATAGAGAAATATTTAAAAGATAACAAGGTATTGTATGACTCCCAGCACGGTTTCAGAAAGGGTAGGTCATGTCAGACAACCTTTTAAGAATTTATGGAATACATTACTGACTGCATTGACCGAGGAAGATCCAGTTGATATTATATATTTAGACTTTAGCAAAGCTTTTGATAAGGTTCCCCACATAAGGCTGATGAAGAAGTTATTGCAATGTGGTATAGGTGGAGTGGTACATGGTTGGATTAAAGAGTGGTTGTGGAATAGAAAACAGTATGTACAACTAATGGCAATAAGTCAATCATGGGAAATAGTGAAAAGTGGTGTCCCATCAGGGTTCAAGTGCTGGGCCACTGTTGTTTTCTCATATATATAAATGATTTAGACCAGGGACTTAAATGCAATGTTTCCAAGTTTCAGATGATTCCAAAGTGGCCACCTCAGTTAGGAATAGTGAGGGATGTATAAAAGAATCAAAATGATCTTGATAAACTTCTTGGGTGGCAGATAAGTGGCAAATGAAATTTTAATAGTAAAAAGTGTAAGGTTCTTCACTAGGTTACTCAAATAAATTTTTAACTATGATATGAATGGTGATTGGCTTGAAGTCTGTGGACCAAAAAAAAAAGATTTTAGGTGTGATTATAAGCAGTATTCTGAAAGAGCTAATCAGTGTTTGAAGCTAGAAATAAAGCTATAAGTGCTGGGCATAATAAATCGAATGTTGTTTACAAGAGGCAAGGAAGTAATAGTAAACTATATAATAGCTATGTTAGGCCAATAATTAATAGTATTGTGCACAAGTTTTGGGCCCCTTATTTAAAGAAAGACTTAGATAGCTAGAGAGAAGTGCAACGTAGAGCAACAAGATGATTTCTGGGTTAAGGTAAGAGCTACGAGGAGAGGCTGAAGGGTTAGGATGTTTTCTGTAGAAAGGCGTTCTCAGAGGGGACATTGAATACAAGTCTACCAAAATTTTTAACATTCTATTATAATACAGAGACCAATAAATTCTTTATAGTAGAGCACGGACGGGAAGACCAGGGGGCATAACAAGAAAATTAAAGAAAAAGCATGCATCTTGAAATATAAGAAAGTATACATTTCAGCAAAGGGTTGTTAAATTTTGGAATGATTTGCCCAGGAGGTTGTTGAGTGTGACTCAATTGCAACATTTAAGAAAGGGTTGGATAGGTATATGGATGGGTTGGGTATCACATAGTATATTTAGACGAAGCCAAATTGGCTGGTTTTTAGTTATAGTAATTATTAATGTGTAGTTATAAATGTGTGACCATAACTTAGTTATTAGGCATGTGGATGGTTTTGGGTAACATGTTATCTTTTTTTTTTGACTAAGCCAAATTTTTGGATTGTAGTTACAAAAATTTGACAAGCCCTAGGGTGCTTGTGGATTTTGCAGGAGAGCATGTTTGTTTAGTGAGTTTGACTGGGACAGTCTCGATAGGCCCATGTGGCTTTTTACTGTCCCTATATTTCTTATGTTCTTTCTTATGTTCTAACCTCCTGTTGCAGACTATTCCAAAATTTAACAACCACAAGATGGGATGCTTTCTTCTTAATTTTCTTATTATGCCCCCTGGTCACCTGTCCATGCTCTACTATGAAAAATTTATTGGTCCTCTGTATTATCAATAGATTTAATTATTTTGTGACTTGTATATGGTCCCCTCTGGAAATCGCCTTCTACAAAACATTCCTACACTCCTTCAGCCTCTCCTCTTAGCTCTTACCCTCAAACCCAGAAATCATGCTTGTTGCCCTACGTTGCACTCGCTCTAGCATATCTAAGTCGTTCTTTAAATAAGGGGCCCAAACTTGTGCACAATACTCTATTACTGGCCTAACATAGCTATTATACAGTTTACTTATTACTTCCTTGATCTTGTAAACAACATTGCAATTTATTATGCCCAACATCCTATTAGCTTTATTCCTTGCTTCCTAAACACGATTAGTACTTTCAAATTACTGGCTTATAAATCACAGCCGCGCGGCGCCCCTAAATCTTTTCTTGGTCCACAGAGTCAAGCCAATTCCCATTTATATCATAGTTAAACTTTTTTTTAGTAATAGGTGAAGAACCTTACGCTTTTTACTATTAAAATTCATTCTTCAAATTCATTTGCCCACCCAAGAAGTTTATCAAGATCCTTTTGAATCTTTATACATTCTTTTAACTATCCTAAACTGAGGTGGCCACTTTGTATCCATGCAAACTTTAGAAACCTTGCATTTAGTCCCTGGTCTGAAATCATTTATATATATGAGGAAAATAGTGGCCCCAGCACTGACACCCTGTTGGACACCACTCTTCACTATTTCCATTATGACTTATTGCCATTAGTTGTACACACTTGTTTTTCTATTCCACAACCAACTCTTTATCCATCATGTACACCCAACCTATACCACATGCAAAAACTTCATAGGCCTTATGTGGGGAACCTTATCAAAAGCTTCGCTAAAGCCTAAATATATAATATCAACTGGATCTCCTCTGTCAATGCAGTCCATTTTGTATTTTCCATAAATTCTAAAAGGTTTGTCTGACATGACTACCTTTTCTGAAACCGTGCTGGGAGTCATACAAATATACTTATCTTCTAAATATTTCTATATATGACCTTTCATTAACTTTTCCAGAACCTTTACCATCAGAGATGTTGAGCTAACTGGCCTATAATTTCCCAAATCTTCCTTATCACCTTTCTTATAAATAGGCAACATATGTGCTATTTCCAGTCATCTTGGTACCTCACCAAATTTTATAAGATTGCTTAAAAATCAATACAGGGCCTTTGCAATGCTGGTACTACCCTCCTTCAGAATTCTAGCATATATACCATCAGGGCCTGCAGCTTTTATTGGATCAATATGATCTAATAAACGTTTAATATCTTATGTCAAAATTCAATTCTGTAAATCTATTTGTTACATGCATACAATTGTGATCTATTAATCTCCAAACTGTTATATAATCTCTCCTCAGTAAACACTGAAGTAAAATAAGCATTGAAAATGTTGACCAACTCCTTATCTGAACTCATTAAATTTTCATCAATTTTAATTGGACCAATTGTCATATTCTTACTTTTAAATTTATAAAAAGCTAAAAAACTTCTTCGGGTTCTTATTACTATTCCTTGCTAAATTAATTTCTGCCTCTCTCTTTGTCCTTCTTATTGACTGGTAAAGTTCATTTCTATTTTTCCTTATTTTACCAAATTATTTTGGGTAATTTCCCTTGATCTATTTTAAAACATCTACGTTTTTCATTGATTTTCTCTCATCTCTCTATTCCACCAAACAGGTTTTTCTTCACCACCTAATGGGTTTTATCTTTAAAACTACTGACTGAATATTCATTAAAATTTGCTTAAAATGTTCCAACATGATAAAAAAGTTTTGGTCTTTATACTATTTATCACAGACAGTTGTACTAAGCATGTCTCGAAATTTGGCAAAATCACCATTTCTGAAATCTAATATCTTTTCCTTATTAACTGCAATTTGGGCCCAGATATCACATTCATATTAAATCTAATTATATTATGGTCACTAAGTCCTAATTCTCCTCAACTCTAACCTCATCGTTTGTTAATATAAGTCTAATAGTGTATCTGTCTTGTGGGTTCATGGACCATCTGGCTCAAAGTTAAAATTCTGTGTATACAATTTATAAATATAGAACTACTATGGTCCATATTAGACAAGAAATCCCATTGAATGCCAGGAAAATTAAAATCACTCATTTTGCCTATACCTTTTTTTTACTGTGGCATGCTGTCTCAATTTCTTTCATAATTTCCGCGTCTAATTCTTGACTCTGGCCAGGAGGTCTATAAAATGCCCCAATTCTATACTATGATTTGTTGTACATAGGGATATCTACCCACACTGATTCAATATCATGATTAGTTTTAAAGTCAATCATTAAAACATTGAATATTGCTTTTAACACTAAAGCGCCACACCACCACCCTTTTCTTTTCGCTGATAAATAAAATGAATATCCTATTTCATATTCCTGAAAGGAATCTCCATATAATTCTTCATTAACCCATGCTTCAGTTATGCAAATATGTCTAGATTTCTCATTTATGGTATACACTAATTCAGCTCATCTTTTTTATTTCTAAGGCTATGAGCATTTGTGTAAAAGCATTTGATATTCGAAATGCTGTTATTTTTATTGCTATCATCATTATTTGAACCTGTAGCAACACTAGTTTTATTTATCTCATGACTATTGCAGTTACCATCGCTATTATTCATATCCAGATTTAGCTCATCACCCCCAACTTTACCTAGTTTTTTGCTAAACAATTCTCCAAACTGGTACTGAAAAGCCCAACACCTTTATGACTCAAGTGAACTCTGTCTGCTTTAAAAAAGATCTTTTCAGAAATTCCTCGTTCAAAATCCAAAACCTAATTTTTCTGAAAAACATAATTTTCTAACCCTTTCATTTACACCTAAAGCTCTACTCCCCTATTCCTGACCTGCATCTAACCTAGGTAAAATCCCAGAAATGTAGGTAAAATCCCAGACATGCACCTTCTTCCACTAGCTTTCAATCTTCTGAATCAACCTCTTATAGTCTGCTATTAATTCTTCTGACCTTCTATGTCCTATATCATTTGTACCCACATGCACAATCACATTTAACCATTTGTAGAATCAATCTCTCTATCTATCCTATCCAAGATATTACTCACTCTTTCACCTGGATAACTCTTAATCGTTTCTTTTTGTTTTTATTTTGAAAAGTCCTATCTAGGTATCGTATCATGGTCCTCCAATTTTAGGCAATGCATAGTTTCCTTAGAAAAACCCACCATTACATTGGCCGTCGTCTGATTTCTTGCCCATAGCAGAAAAGAAGTCAAACCTGTTTGCTGCAGGTCAAGGCTGCTGACGTTTCGAGATCCTCATCCTATTATTCTAATTTCCTCACGTTCTTTCATCTGCAGTCCTATTATCAACTACTTAATCTTTTCCCTCTCATCGCTTTCTCCTAGGTGATCACCATTCCTATCCTACCTTATCTCCGCTCGTCCTCCTCGCCTCAAACATCTACTAACTTTTTTTCCTAAACTTCCCTCCTTTCTCGACTCAATACAAAATCCTTTCACTTCCATCATATTTTCATTTAGTCCCCTTGCAATATCCTTTCCTTAACAACTACTTCTCCTGCATTCAAAAACAAACAGGGCAGCTATTCACAGTCCCACAGTTAACACACAGAGCATACATACGGTGCAGTCTTTAATTATATTAGCTTTACTACTTGTTACCCTATTATATTAAACGACAACCGTTTAAATATGGCTCAAAGCCTAAAAGAAATAACTAATAATCTTTAAAACCAGGTTAAAATTTAACAGCTTAAATCTACCTAGCCAAGGCCAGGGATATATAAAAATTATAAGGTAGTCCTACTGTAGTCTATGACTCTGGGAAACTTATTTTTTAAATTATCAACCAATAAAGTAACAATTATTAAGATGTAATTAATCAGATATCTATTTGAGAATCCAAATAAACCTCCACACAGAGTACAGTAAATCTCTTACCTATGCTAGCCTAGGGTTAGGCTATCCAACACTTGCTAGTCTATAATAGTGCTAATACTATTACAATGATTTACCCTAAAAATAGAATACACAATATTAGCGCATATTTACAATACAAAAAAAAAAAAACACCAATTAGCACAAAAATAGACAATAAATAAGCAAATTGCACACTAAAATATCAGAGTATTCGGGAACACAACTTCCTTTGACCAAGTCCACTAGCAAGTTTCCAAGTTTGCAAATGATACCAAATTGGCCACCTCAGTAAGGAGTAATGATGTGTATAAAGCTTAAAATGATCCTTGGTAAACTTTTCTTGGGTGGACAGATGTGGCAAATTAATATTTAATAGAGGATGTAGGTTCTTAACTTAGGTTACTCAAATAAAAGATTTAACTACTAAGCGAATGGGGATTGACTGTAGTCTTTGGGCCAAGAAAAAGATTTAGATGTCTTATAAGATGTAATTACTGAAAGTCATAGCTTAATTCAGTGTAGGTAACCAGGAATAAAGCTAATAAGATTCTAGGTGTAATAAATCGCAATGTCATTACAAGAGTACGGAACTTAGTAATGAGCTGTTTGATAGGTATATTAGGTCGGTATTAGAATATTGTGTTACAATTTGGTCCCTTATTTAAGAAAAGACTAGATAATGGGACGCCCTGGGCACTGTGTTGAAGTGAGTACAAGGAATGATTTTGGTTTGAGAGCAGACTGACTAGTATGGGTGTTTTT
>JABUQX010040413.1:0-26100 GCA_015478945.1 Trachelipus rathkii
TTTAGTTCAGTTTGCTTATGAGTTTATAGTATATATATAATCCTACATGAGAATTAGGGTACTAAATATTAGTGATATGTAGAAATAACAGAATTGAGAATATTATTTAGTTCTCTAATCTCTATATATCTATCTTATATATATTAATATATCTCTCGCAATTTCTTCTCATTTTATAACTGTTTTCATAAAGCACTTGTTACCTCTGTAGCTTCTGTTACTATGCGACTATCCTCTCCATCGTATGTACTTTTACATCTATTGAATTCCAAATCAAATTCTTAGAGTTAATTCTTGTCTTTCGTCTATATCATGTCTACTTGTATAACCCTACATCCTTGAATACTATATATATATATTATATCTTTCATATTACTATCATCTTCATATATTATCATTATTTTCATTGTCATTATATATTATCCTTTTAACTCATACTCTATATTAAATAGGCTTTCTACTCATATATATTACTATAATTAACTATAAACCCCTTCTATCTACTATCTATATATCTCTATCTAGGTATTATATTATATATATATGCTCTATATATATTTATATACTCATCCCTCCTATTCTTTGGCTATCCTTTAGTCCTCTACCTCTCTATATTACCCCGCTCGAGTAACCGTGCATCCACTCGATAATTATCACCACCTATCTTTAGGCCTTCCCCTGCCCTACCTCCCTTATATATTAGGCGTCGGTAGAGTCGTCATTTCATGATTATAATAAAAATCACGTCATAACTATAATATACTCTAGCCTGTGTACTCCCGTCCTATCACGTCTATATAAGTCCGTATCCTGGTATTCATTTCCCCACTACCTGCTACAGTCCCTATATACTACGTTACTAATATAATTTATCTATTTTACATTCTTAGTAAGCCTCAACCATTGTTGCTGTCTTACCAGAATTCCGTAATGACCGTTATGTTGATCTCTTTGGGTTTTCACTGTTTCAAGATCTAAAATGTACCTTATGTTTCCACCCTGCTCTAATACTACTTGAGATTAGCATTTCCTTTTTTCTCTTCTTCTCTTCTATCTTCTACTCATCCCGAGACAGTAGATCAAGATCAGATAGATTATGCTTAAATTCATAATAAGTACTTAATTATTATTAATTTAACTTTCTAGTACTTACTTATAAACATTTAGTAAAGTTAGCGATACTTCTCCTGAACTTTCAGTATGCTTTCTAACTCTCGCAAGGATAAGGAATCGCTGAAATCTCATTTTATTTTACCCTGTTATGATCTCTTATCTACCGAACTTTATAAAACTGAACTGATAAATTAAGAAATATTAGGTTTTATTAATAACGTTGTGCAAAACTATAATAATAAACTTATTACCTTATTTTCGAAGTCTCCAATCTATAGACCTTAATGCTAACCAAAAATATTTCCCAGTATCCTTGTCCTAATCGTCTCTGTTTCCGAATACTTCCATGGTGAATCATCTACAATTAACAATCTCACTTGTTAACAACATTTTCAGAGGGATAATAAAAAAAAAAAAAATAAATAAAATAAAAACAAAATAACAAAAAAAATGACGCTCAATTTTAAAAAAAAAAAAATACATACTCTCTCTCTCTTATTCTTTTTGATATCTTAATAATTACTGAGTATAGTATTTATTCAATTTTATAACAAGAAGAGAAATGGAGGAAATTTTTAAATGTTAATTTATTTAAATTATTCAATTGAATTATTGAGAGGGTTAGTAAATGAATTAGGATTTATCCACTTCTCGCTTCATCAATAAGATCCGGTTAGTCTTTCTTCCTCGGTAAGTGTTTTTCACTTATCCTTGCCCTTGTTACTTGTTCTTGGAGGCGCCCCTGTCCAGTCCTTGCCCTCTCAACACTTGTTGGATATATCGATCTACTCTCGCCTATGAATAAGAGGCCTGTCTATTATTTCATTTAATAAACGAGTTTACATACTCTAGTAGTCTATGACACACAACTTTTTCATCGGATATTTTATCTAGATGAGACTTTCCCGCGAACTTTAGTAGAATTCGATGTAGAATTATCTTCAAATAAAACCATTATATTTTACATGTCTTCGATTATTCTTATGTTCCTATCTTTTCACATGTACATAGCTATGTAACCACTACACTACGTTGTGTAATTCGTCTCTGTCATACCTTTTTTTGGTCGAATCTCCCTCTCTCTTCTCTCCTACTTATTATGCAATGTATTTCCCATTATAAGGCGCCTGATGTATACTGACCCATGCGTATGCGTTCTATTAATATACCTACTTACTTCATAATCACGTTCCTCTTAGCGGCTCAATCAGTCCATTGACTCCACCCCTTTAATTATCCACCCTCCACTCAACTTTTTCATAATTTCCTACCCGTTACTTAATTTTTGAGTATTCCTCCCTTGTTGGTGAATTATATCTGGTCTATATACCCTCAGTATTATTATTTTTATCCTGAGTGATGGGGGGGGTTGATCAGACTCTATTTTTTAGCTCCAATTAGGTATCACCTCCATTGTTATTATTCGCATATTTTATTATTCTTTATTATATACCCTTTGGCTCCTTATGGGCGGGCGTTGGCCCTTCACCTTATGAGGGTATACTTCTCCTTGCTCCCTGTCCCGCCTTTGTGGGCCGGTTTTATCTTCGATTCATCTATGCTGCATTCATCCTATTTTCCCTTGCATACCCTAAGGCTCTTTTGACCTTCTTTTATTTTCTTTTCACTATATTATATTTTCTGCTACTTTCAACTACCTTTCTGTTTACTTAAGAATCATGCCTTTTTCTTTATTTTCCCGCCTATACCTATTTATCATGTATATTATTATGAACACCTAACCTCCTTCTTACGTATTCTACTTACTTTGACCCCTCTCCCACTGCCCTATTTCATATCCACCATCATCTCAATTACCCTATAGTTACTCCTTATATATATATATCATATTCTACTTTTTATTCTTAAATTATTATCTAATTATATTATCTCTATATAATTACATATTACCCTATATCAAGTGCGTGCTCTTTGAGGGTAGTCGTCATGAGTAAAGGCAACGCCGTACTTGTCTTAGTGAACTCCTCAAAAATTATCATTAAAAGTCCAGTACTATAATTATATATATATATCTATTATATTATATCTTTCCTAATATATTATATATTCCTTATATGACTTGATGTACGTATCTATATTCTCTATAGTACTCAGTATCATTATGATATATATACAAATTGGATTTCCATTCGAAGTAGTCACTCTAAATCCGTTTACTCCTCTGTCGACGATAAATTTTCAACTCGTTATTCCTTTTGTCTTAATATAGGCGGTGTCCTATGGCTGCATACTCTTTGTTTACTACTCTGTTCTCCTGAGTCTATGCAAATTATATGATTCCCTGTGTTGTCTTCAAAAGAGTGTGTCTAGCTCCTCCATATATTGCCTACCGCTCTAGTAAGCGCATCCTTTTAAAAAAAAGCTACTTCCAAATGAAGTTAATCATAAAAACGATTCGGATCGCGTCTCCTAGATCCAATTAAACTGTAGTACAGAAAAATATGAATTGTCATAATGTATATTATATAAATATACTCGATTTATTACATATTAGGTTATTAATTTGTTTTTGGTGTATTTATTCTTTATTATTCTAACTATTTTTTATAAGTACTTACTATATGTTATTAGTTATTTATTCTTTTAGTTTTAATATATATTATTCTATATATTATCTATAATTACTATCCTTATTTAAAATTCTTTATATTTTTACCTTTTAATTTGCCTACTCAATCCCTTAAAATTTTGTACCTACGTGGCCGTCTACTGATATATTATATATATATTATATATATATATAGTAATATACTATATATATATATATATATATATATAATATATATATAATTAATATATATATATTATATATATATATATATATATAATATATCCTGTCGACGTATTAATACTATGTTTAATTACTATAGCTGTTTAAAATGTTATACCATCCTATTATACCTATATATATATATATAATATATACTATATATAATATATATATATATATAAGATATATATATATATATATATATATAATTATATATAAATATATATATATAATATATATATATATAGTATATGATATAGTAGCTATCTATCATTAATTATATAGCCTCACTATATTCATTGATAGTCATTTTCCATATATATCCGTCCTATCTATCTCTTCGTCCTATCGAGGTTATTGATCATTATCTACACCTACCTAAGTACTCCTATATTAACACTGACCTCTATTTTTATACTACCGCCTATTCAATATCCTACATTATATAACTACAATATACATATATTATATAAACTAACTATATATATATATAATATATATATTATACTCTCTATATCTTATTATTTCTATTTCCCTGATATGAGCGTCTCATACAATTATTGAACGAAATTTTTATCTATTCTATTCTGTCAAGAAATCATCTTAGGAAAATGTAACACATCCTTTACTCTTACTTTATATTTTACTTCTTCGTTACTTAATCTGTATTTCTCCCTCAAGCACATAATACCCCTTCCCTCCCTTTTGCTCCATATTTAATTTGGCTTCTGCAATCACACCCTTTTAAAATGTGTGTTTTTGATATGCCCTACTTCCTATACCCTCTACCTTCTGATCCACTCTCTTATTCCTCTTTAATATCACATTAACCCTTTTTATAAAAAAATACATTAAAATATTTGGAACCTTCTGTAATCTTTCACTTCTGCATAATAGAGGTATTCCTTGAATAGTTGCATGCCGAAAACAGCTTTTCAAAAGGTAATTTGCATTCTGTATTCAATTTAATATTTCTCTTTCTTAAGTTTCCTGTAAATACAGAGTCACCCACCCTATCTATTATTTATTATATGGTGTATATCAGTACTGTTCTTTTTTTCATTTATTTCATTAAACTCTTTCTTATAATTATAATATTCTTTCTCAACTGTGCAATCTCTTGCATTTTTCCATTTCCAACGCCCATATTTATTTTTATCACTTATATACTATATATATTACCCTGTGAGTACTTATTCCACGCCTTTCTATGTTTCCCCTATATCACCCTAGTAATTCCCCTTACCCCTGAGTTTTTTTGCCCACTCATCACTTATTCTATTCCCCTCATTTCAATATAGGTGATATTTCATATTCACATCCCTATTATACCTCCATATATTCCACCTATATATTCTTTATTCACTAATCCCTCTTTATTTACTACTCTTTATATACTGTCACGCTACCTCAATTCTTTCGGCTTCCCCTATAAATTTCAATTCTTCCTTCGTAGAAACTTTTAACTCACTTTCAGTTGTTTTCTTTGTGAATAATACTGTATATATGACCCCTACTTGTATATTATCCTAGTGACACTTAACTTTTCAAGTTTATACGTTCACTCCTCCTCTTATATATAGAACTGTTTATATTTATTAATTTTTACTTTGTATTTCTATAATTTTGCTTTCTTTTTTTTATTATCACTTATTTATTTATTCGAAATATCTATGAATATATATATGATTACTCTTTCTCCATAATAAATGATCCTAATTAAACCTAAATATATATAATATCTATATCTATATCATCTCATATATAATATATATCTATATCTATTATCCACATCATATTATATATATATCGTTATTATTATTATATTCGTTATATAATATATCTATATATTATATATATATATAATATACATTAATATAGTATATTTTATCTATTCATACTTACTAGTATTACTATATATTATCTATCTCTATATCTATTTATCTCTTATATATATATATCTTATTAATCTCAGCGCCTCATGCCAATTAATAACGTTCTGGCTGTTCTAATAGCGTTTACATTCAGGTATACGAAGACTCTAATTAAAAAATGTTAAAATATAATTTCAATGATTTTAGGGTAAATATACATTAGTAAATGCTGGACTTTTAATGAAAATGTGCATTTAATTTACATATTAACAAAGTTTATGAAATTGCTATATTATTTTTTTTGTGTCTTCATCCGTACGTATTACAGCTTATAAACATTGAGTAATCGCTAGCTAATTTTATTTATGTTTAAATATGATGATGTACGTAAAGTTTGTTAGCCATTTTTATTTATTATAGAATAATCATGAAAATTGAATTATTTTGATTATTTTTAGGTATATATATTGATTTTTTGATCCGGGGTGTGCGGCCGTTCGGTGCTCCCCTCCTCTATATGTCTATCATCCCTCCTTCAGCCGCCCCATTTGACTTAGTCCGGTGCTCCTGCCTTCAAGCTAAACGCTCTGCTGGGTTCCTATTGGTGATGCTTTGTTTTTCCTAACCGAGAGAGATAATTAATGAATGTAATCACTTTGTTTTTGTGGGTGGTTTCTGTTATTAGATCTGATTTATTTATTTCAGCCAACAATAATGTGTCTTCCTATGTGCTTATAGGCTCGTGTTCCATCGCTTGGTGTAGTCGTTACCAACGTCGTATACCAATTCTCATTTGCAATTGAAGGTGGTAATGTACTCACTTACTATTGGTTATGCAGTCGACGAAATATTCCCTTTCGGCCAGCGGGTATGTTGCTCATCGCACATGTAGCAACCTCAAAGGTAAGATTACAACACTCATATTGCAGATAGAACATAAAAACACTTTACTATCACTAATGAATATAGTTAAAATTAAACTATCTCAAACTGTTGTCTTGATTATAAATGAGTTTGAATTATTCTGATTCTTAGGCCGGCGGAGGTCCCGTCTCTTCATTAAGAAATGTCTGTCTATTCGTACCTGCGACCATTCAATATATAAACTATAATACTGAAATGTCCGATTAACCTAAATATATTTTTACATAGAATCAAGAAAGAGGAATATACAAGACACAATCTAAATTATTCTATAGCTTCACATTCGTTTTGTTTTTCGATTATAATGTTTTATAATTTTGTTAGTTTTAATTCTACTTATTTATCTTCTTCCTCGCATTAACTCTTTGTTAGTACTCTATTTCTTTATAATATTTAATGTTTTTCGTCTTCGTTTCACTCCAACAGACAGCGTCATATGCTTGTAATTATACTGTCTCTCCTATCCCGTTGGAGGACGCGACAAGGCTGGATCTATATATCAGAGAATGGCAAATCATCTTCTTGCTTATTTCAATTGGATATTGTCCACTACACTGCGGAGAATTAATAGAATAAACAGTTATACCTAAGGTTTTTTTATGAAGAATTTTAGAACATATCCTCTGAGCAAAAATTTATATTAACGTATCTTCCGGAGATTCTTCTACTCCTTTCGGAGCCCTTACTGTTATTTCCTCGAGCAAACATAATTATTATACATAATCACACTCATATACCTTATAATATTACAACTGTATATATAATCATCATAAGTTGGAGGATACCATATACAAATGACATTCAGACTATGGTTCTTCTCCACTCTCGCCCTTCCAGTGCCCATTTTATCTACATTTCCCATTATTTATCTTCACTCCCTACTCATGCCGCTTGCGCTCAAGTCCTACTATTCAGATAATAACGGCCCCCGTCACTCATCTTCGCCGAGATATAACTCTATGCATCACAGTTAACCATGCAACACGAATAATCCCATATCAATAATTAATATCACTATATTACTTTTTGAGCTAATCTTCTTATAAATATCATTTTCCATAAATTACTTATCACCTCTATCAATAAATGAATATCTATCACAAACTATCACTAAATAAATATTAAAATTCATTAATAGGAGTGGAGCTCATTGACTTATCTTCAAAGTTCAGAAACTTGTTCTTATATTATTATATAACTTTTTATTTGTACTCCCCACCCCTTTTTCAGGACGTACTGAGTCTTAGGCGGCGTCCACAGTTGGTTCATCTATTCACTTCCCAGTATAATCCTCGTGTAGTGAGCCCTTGATTATTATATATCTTCATCTACTGTGTAAAGTTTCACCTACCCTATATACTCCTATATTATACCATTCTCATTAATAGATCATTATCATCTACCTTAGTTCTCATACGTAGTTCACTTTGACTATTTCCTGCCTTTTTGTCTCACCACGAATTTACCGCCTCTCCCTAATCCGCTAACTCTAATATATAATGCCAATTTTCACACAATAGAGATAGCGAATACACTCGAACGCATTCGTACTGGTTTATCTTCTTTTAAAATCGAGGGAAATTTCCCGCGGCCCCCGCGCTATACCACTGTAGCCAGATATCTGTGATAGAGGATAACTGACTTTTCAGACCCTTTATACTGCGACTTCATTATATCTATTGTGCCTATTCTTATGATTACCTATTCTCCCCATCTTACTCTATCTGTTCATTCTCCCTTTCCGTTCCGCCTCTTCCCTTTACCCCGTTCACTGTTTCCCCCCCTGCCTGTCCGTGCCCTGCATAACTAAACTACCTCTACACTTATGCCACACTTCAGTTCTTCTACTTCCTCGCAAGTCTACTATAACCCATGCTCTTATTCCTTTTCTAAACTTTGTTCTCAACACAACTTTCTCAAGCTAACATTTATTCAACTTTTCTCGAAAAATGTGTGTGCTTCAATACTAACTACTTCTCGCTCCTGATCAGGATGATATGTAATTTTGCTTTTTATCCTATATTATCCTATGGCGCGAGCTATTCTCTAGTCTCGCTTTCCTACCTGGTATTTATTGAAAATAAATCCGCTCTATCTACTTGACTGCCGTCTGTAACATCCTCCTAAGCTCATTCCCATTGTTTCTCATCCGTATCCTTGGCCCTAGCCTCGCGGTCGGTTGTTTCTCCCCAACTGCTCGTGCCCATCCCGCTCAATCTCTTTTTTCTCGACATTCTACCCTTCTTTCCAAATCTCTATAGTATGCTGCCCTCCCCCTCCTGCTGCACATTCGTCTCTCCAAGAGTGGTTTCCTCTTTGTTCAATTATTTGATTTGCATGTATCGTTTTTCGAATCCTCTGACTTTGTGTTCTTTTCTGCGAGCGCGGCCCCCAGGCCTATTTGAGCTCATACTATATAGCTTTCCGTGATGTGCTCCTTAAATGTTCCTCCGTCCAGTCCTCCTCCTATTGCCAACTTAATTTTAGAGGTGCTTTAATTTTCTCTCTCTTTCACACCCGCACCTCCTCATGGATTCATATTCCTAGCGGTTCTTGTCTGTCTTCTCCTTCTTTTATCTTCTCCTCCCCCGTTCTCTTGGCCCTGCACCTGTTCCTATCTGGTCATTTTGTCTTCCTTCATTCTTCTACCCTTTTATATTTTGTTGTTCTTCACGTTCATCAACTTTCCTCGATTCATCCATACCCACCTATGCTCCGACTCTCCCTTTCGTTTCTTCTCCTCTTCCATTTATCTATACCTATCTTACTAATTATCTATAGTCTTCTCACCCACTCCATCTCCTATATTTGTCTTAGAGATACTATTAAGTAGTATATATATATCTAGCTGAGTTATTGTCTCGTATGTCTGGTATATATATATTATTGTATGTTATGTTATTCATGTATTTAGTCTAATAGTATTCTGTCTCGTTATATTATATGTGTCTGTTGATAGCGTCTATGTCTAGTTATCGTATTATATTTGTCTATTGTTATGTTATTACTTAGTATACTATTATAGGTATCTTATTGCTTCGTCGTTATATGATCGTCATCTAGTTGTCTTATTACCTAGTCCACTCTGGACCTGTTCACATCTCCTGTCTTACGTTCTCTTCTTCATTTATATACTCTTTCCCACTTCTATTGTTCTACCTTCGTCGTTAATATATATCTATAATCATACTATATATTATAATGTATATATATAATAATATTGATCATTATATATAATATATACATATCTAGTATGATCCTATCTTTATGTTCCTTTATTAGTGATCTTCTTTGCTTCTGCACTTTCTTCCTTGTAGGTTATATATATTTTAGTTATTTTTATACCTATTGCGCCCTTCCCTTGTCATTATGCATGATTTTCTATTAATAGCGATAGCGGGGTAAGCCATTGATTGTTATGTATTCATGATTATATATATATACTATATTATTATTTATATATATATAATATATATCACTCTATATTATCATTTATCCTACATCTTCTTCATTTCTTCGTAATTCTTTATTATTATATATATATCTTAGTACTATTTATAATATTATAGTTATTCATATATTATCATACTATCATTAATATATATCTATGGTCTCTCATATCTATTAATTCTATATTCTACTCTATATAAATATATCTATATTGATCATATTAAACAAAATCATATATTTTAATTATACTCATATATCTATATATGGTTTTGATGTTATTATAATACATACACCTAATAAATAAAATATTACATGCAAATATTAAATGTATTTTCATGAAATGCAGATATATTTAATAGCGTGTGTACGTGTCTTTTGTGATAGAAAAGAAATTATTATTCCGCTATTTAACATGTTGAGGCTGGAAAGTTGCTGACATCATCAAATATTAGATAATAAGACAAGATTATTTGGATAAAAAACATCAGAAGTGGAAAATCATAAACTTGAATTTCATAGTTAAATCTTTTAATCAATTATTTTTTGCCGATTCAAACTAATTTCGGCTCATGGTTATCCTTAAAATTTTGAAGTGCTCCAAGCTCCGAACCATCCAGAGCCTCCGACTCAGACTTGCAGACTATGTGCTCCGGCTCCGTGCTCCCGCTCCATCATTTAAATAGTTATCCGGCTCCGACTCGAGCTCCGACTCCTAAAATTAATTTTGCATAATTATAAATAAACATTTTTTTCCAAAGTTCCGGTCACTTAAACCTTGCGGCTTCCGACTGCCGCCTCCCCGGTGCTCCCCAGGCCTTGATTATATCTCTGTTTAAATTGGCTATTATTGACAGGTGTGCGTTGCGATGTTGCTTATTACGGTCTGCGCATGATGTCTGTATGCATGTAATTAACATTTATAGCAACTAAAAAAAACACACACACATAAAAGACCAAAAGCGTGTAATTGAGAAAAAATTAAATGAAATGAATTTAAAAATGTCAACTTGACAGAAAACATAAAAAAAGGATAAACAAAATATTTCGTTAATCATCTTCATAATTTTTTTGTTTTTTTTAAACATGCTTGGGTTCGTGTCTTTGCTATCTCCAATTACAGCTAATATAGTCTCAAAACATTTACTTTTTTTTTTTTTTTAAGAGTCTCCGTCCACCTCTCCCTGGCTGTAATTCTCTTGTGGCAGGTAGATTCCAATGGTGTATGGCTAAATACTATATTTGGCGGGTCTTTAAAATTTTGCCGGAATGTTCTGCATGTTTTTGCCTTAATACGTACCCAATGTAAGGATCGTTTTTGTAAAATTTATGCCTGCGCAGTAGTTATACTGCTATGCTGGATGCCTTTAAAATTTAAAAATCTTAAGGATTGGTTGTTGCCCATGTTTCATGAGGGAACGTTTTGTGCGCCGACCGTCAAATTGCCTCAACAATCATCTTACAGTCACATATAACTTATGGTCACACACAGCACTATCGTGCATAATACGGTTTATATTAATATTATATATAAGTTATATTTTTATATAGTATATATATAGGTTAATATATTATATAGTTTTATGATATATATATGTATTATATATATGTATTATATTATATATATATAATAGATATATGTATATAATATATGTATATATATATATATATATATAGTATAATGTATATATATTATATTATATTATATATATATATATATATATATGTAGTATTTATATATATAATATATTATATTACTATAACAATATATTAGTATTTATTATTATATCTATTAACTAATATATATTGTATTATATCTAAAATATATATATATATATATATATAATATTATATATGTGTAATATATTATTATTATATATTATTAATGTATATTATATATAAGTTATTAATATTATATATATATATATATCATATTATCATTATATAATCTAGTATATATATAATATATTAAATATATTCAT
The DNA here is from genome assembly GCA_015478945.1 of Trachelipus rathkii. NCBI lineage: Eukaryota > Metazoa > Arthropoda > Malacostraca > Isopoda > Trachelipodidae > Trachelipus > Trachelipus rathkii. Next base: position 12,132 of record JABUQX010040413.1, read on the forward strand.
ATTATAAATATATATATGTAGCATATATTACATATATATATAGTAATATTATTATATAATATATAAATATATATATTATATAGTATTAGTGTATATATATAGTTAGTATATATATATATATATATGATATTAAGCATTTTTTTTAATTCTATCAATGTATTATAGTAGTGATATATATTATTAGCATATATATCGTATATTTTTATAATTATAATATATATATAGGTATATATATTAATTTAATAAAGTATTATTATTATGTATTATTATATATATATTATACATTAGGGTATATATATATTATAGTATTATACTATAGTATTATTATCATATAGTTTAGTATAGTATATATTTTTAGATTCATATTAAATATTAAATAATTTCCTTATTTTGACTTTCATGTAGTAATGTAAAATTCCTTTCTTTTGTTCATAATTTATACCGAGATCTTCTGCGAATAAAATTTCTTCAGAGAGGTTCTTTCTTGGGATAAAAAAAATACTACAGAAAGTCTAAAAATTAACTGTGAAATTTTCAATCCTGTTTCCACTTCCCATTGTCTGCAATTCAAATGCTGAATAATGTTTTTGCTATAGTATGCGTTTTATATATATGATAAATTATATATATATATAATATTATATATATATATAAGTATAGATATATATAGTATTATAATTATCATAATATGTTATTATATTATGAGATGTATACTGAGAGAGAGGAGAGAGAGAGTAGAGAAGAGAGGAAGAAGAGATGAGAGTGAGAGAGAGAGAGAGAGTAGAGATGAGAGATGAGCAATGATGAGAGAAGAGAGAGAGAGAGAGGAGAAGAGAGAGAGAGAATGAGAGAGAGAGATAGAGACGTTTACAATATTTTTTTTTTTTTTGTAGAAACTTTTTTCATTATTGTGTGTTCTTTATTTTCTAGGTGCAACATATTTAATTATTTATAGCAGATGTAAGAATTGCTATCACCAGATTGTCGTTATGGTGCATCCCATTCATTCTACGTCCTTGACAATAAAATAAAATTTTTAATACCTAATGATTTTTGTCTTTTATCAAAGGCAAAAATCAAGATTACTATACTTTTTTTTTCTACTGGAGCCCGCAGTTTTAACAGTCTTATTGCATTTCTGAATAGGTACCTCATAAATTTTCTTCTCATGTAATTCTTGCATAAAAATAGTTAAAAAAAGAAAAACTAAAGAAATGTGCCTGTCCTGTTTTTATAGCTCTGATTCTTTGGCAAGAATAAAAATCACGTGTTATAAAAAAACTATTAAAGAGACCGTATCATCTCTCTCCTCTCCTCTTCTCTCCTCTCACCCTCCTCTCTCTCCCTCTCTCTCTCTCTCTCTCTCTCTCTCTCCTCTTTCTCTTCTCTCGTCTCTCCAGAGATATTAATATATATACTATATATATAATATACTAATATATATATAATATATATATATAATTATATATAGTATATATATATATAAATATATATATACACATATATGCTATATATAATTAATATATATATATAATAGATATATAATATATATAATATTATATATATATATAATATATATTATACTATATATATAAGTATATATATATATAATATATAGCATATATAATATATATATATATATATATATCATATATATATAATATTATAAATATATCTATATATATATATTATATATATATATATATTATTATATATATATATATATTCTATATATATATATATAAATATATATATTATATATATACTATATATATATAATATATATATATATATATATATATATATTATATATATAAAAATATATACTTATTCATATATAATATATATATATATTTTCAGTAAATAATTTATTTGTTAAATTCTATTTATTTTCTATTTCTGGTATACTTTTTGAAATTTTAAAAATTTGTTCTATGTTTTCTTCCAGATTTTTTATTTTTTATGCTTTGTTTGCTTCTTTCTTGTATTATGCAATTTTAAGTTTAAATTCTATAAACTTTATAACCGATCATAATTTAATTTTTGAAATATTGTTTATCTTTTATTATTCCCATATATTTTTCTTATTCTTTTTCAATCGCTAACTCTTACTATACTTTCTTGGGAGATAATCTAGCTATAAAAAACGCTTTGTAAATTTCATTAATTCTTTCTTAATATTAACTTTCTGACTTCTTTACTTATCGTGAAAGAAAAAATTTTTTTTACTTCATTACTTCGTTGGACGTCACTTTTGCGCCAAAAAGCTCGCCACATTTCGTTAACTTCACCACTTTCTTATAAGGTAATTTAGTTACAAGAAAATTTACAAATTTCGTTAACCACTCCTTTCTTGTTAGGCACATATTCTTTAACTCGTCCACAAGGAAACTCATTGACATTATGTTAAAATCATCTTATGTACTCTACTTGACTTTAAATATTTGTCGAATATTAACTCAGCATCGCTTCGCGATGATAATTCGTTACGCACAATACGATAAGTTAGACTCAAGGTGCATTTATTTTATAACCTATCATTTAAACCAGTTAATAAATAACTTAGATTGCTTCAAAGCAAATGTCAAAATAAAAAAAAGTACGTCTTTTATAAAAAATCAATTACGTTTTTTTCCAAATTTAGTGTGAAGAACGTTTTATACAAAAAATTGTTTTGGGAGTCGAAAAGAGTCGTTTTTTTTAAATCGACTCCCGACCTTCCGACTCCAATTTTGGAAAATCGACCTCCCGACTCCGACTCCTTACCCTTGTGAAAACGCTCGATTCCCGACTCCCGACTCCGACTCCCAGTGCCTGATATATATAGTATATATATATATTATATATAATAATAATATACTACTATATACCTATATCTATAATATATATATATATATAAGTACATAATCAATATTAATTATATAACTGTCAACATGGGGGAAAACTGGTTTTGGTGGGTAAAACCGGTAAGTTTAGAAAATGTGCTATACTTTTTCATAAGGCAACGTTAAGAAATTGGGGAAAGGTTCTTTTGTTGAGATAAAATGACTATAATTTTAATATTATATCATAATTAAATCCAATAAATTATAGAGGTATATGTCTTTTAAAAATTCCCCATTTGAATTTTTTTTCTTTTGAAAAACATTGCCCAAAAAATGCTAAGGTCTGCACAATCTCTAAGACTGAAGAGATGATCATTTCGCATTAACAGCATATAGAAAGGTGTAAAATTAAGAGTTTCCATGTATGTAAATGCATTTAGTGATATTATTTTTTAAGTATTAAGTGGTTTCACTTTTTGGGTAAAACGGTTTTGGGGTAAAACTGGTAAAGGGGTAAAACTGGTAACTATATTTTAACTATATCTTCAATTATAAATGCAGGGATGGAGTCGGAGTCGGAGTCGGGAGTCGGGAGTCGCGCGTGCGATTTCAGGGGTAAGGAGTCGGAAGTCGGGAAGTCGAATTCCCCAATAAAGTTAGGGATCGAGCTCGGGAGTCGAGTAAATAAAAAAAACGACTCCTTTCGAACTCCCAAAACAATTTTGTATTAAACTTCTCACACAAAAATTTGGAAAACTTAATTGAATTTTGGAGCTAAAAAGTAGCTACATTAATTTTTTTTTATTTGACATTTGTTTGTAGCCAAATTTAAGTTGTTTATTTTTAACTGGTGATAAAATAAGGTTATAAAACTGGTTATAAAAAAAAATGTACTTGACTACTTGTGTATTTTGCATTAACGAATTATCAACAGCGGCGATGCTATTTAATAATCGTCTAATTATAAAGCAAGTAGAGTACATAACTGATTTAAAAATATAGAGTCACACCATTTATAAGATAGTGCAATAAGCTAAAAGAATCGGATAGATATACTATACATTTATGTGCAACAACTGTGCTGGCGCTCACGTTGTGGTTGTGTCAAGCATTATCAAATGATCTCTGTGTACCTAGATGCCGTGAATCTCCTAAATGATATATTTTAAATTTCTTTGGTGTGTAGACACGCGAAATAATATTTATCTACACACAACCAGTAAGTAGTGGTAAGATAATTTAATAAATAATAAAATAGAAGTAAAAATAAGCAATAATGTAAAGATAAATTTTCTAAATATCATATAATTATTTTACGTTTGGCAAGGGTTTGTAGTTTGTGAGCAAAATGACCTTGATTATTTTGACTTTGCAAGTGTTACCTAGCGTTATATATATATACTAATACTATATATTAATGATATATATAATAATACAATATAATATAATATAATATATATAATATATATAATATATAATATATATATATATCTTTATTAACTATATAATATATAATATATATATATATCAGTGGCGACTCCAGCAACTTTTTGCTTACTCGGCTCTCTCGTGCCTCTCTATATATACTATAATATATATATATATATATATACGTATATATATATATATATATACTATATATATATATATATATATATATATATATATATTATATATGGTGAAATTAGGTCTTAAAAAGCCAACTCCAGCGATCTCACAAAACCTACAATAGCTAACAGCGAAAAGGAATCCATTGCTGGCATGCGTCCACATTTTGGTGCGGAAATATGTAAAGAATAAAAAAAAATAACATAGAAAAAATCAATAAAAAATTATATCTAAAAACTACTAGCTACAGCGAAAAGAATACATTTTTTGGAATCCTGGTAAAATTTAGATAGGAAAAATAACAAAAACAAAATAAAAAAATTATTGTAAATAGATTTAAAGATAAATGATGATAGATAGCTATTTTACAGACCCTTGTTAGTTGGTTACTCGTTAAAATAAATAAGCTTATCTACGCTTTATCTTTATTTTTAACTATAGAATACCCCAAGGGTATATTTGCATTCGCCGATGGCACGAGTCGGGTCTTCTCGCCATCTTATCGGGACTACGGGGTAGGGCACTAAGTCACCCCCTCGCGGGGAGGTCTTCCGAAACCTCCCCTGCTCTTTGGTACTTGGTATCGCGGGGTTACCTCGCCCCCTCCCCTACGGGGTAAGGAAAACGTCCCCCCTTGTGTCCCCCGGCTCCAGCCCCTACATTGCCGTGTAATACCTTTTACAAATAAATATATATATATATAATTATATAATATATATTATATATATAAATATATATATATATACTATAATATATATAATAATAATACTATGTCCCACTGCTCTTAAAAAAAAAATAGCCAATAGTTATTTTATTTACTTTTATTATGCTTTTTTTTTACATTTTTACACTTGTGTGGGGCTCGAGCCGACGGGAACACAGGGGGGACGTTTCCAAATACCCCCGTAGGGGAAGGGGCGAGAGAACCCACGCGAATAGCCGAAATATACCAAGAGCGGGTCGCAGAGACCACACCCCGGAGGGGGGAATAGCCTACCCGCGTCGTTCCCTCGGAAGGCCGAGAGGAACCCCGACTCCTGGCCATGGTGCGGATATCTTGGGTATGTTCTTTAGTAAAAAAAAAGCAAAATTTAATTGAAAGTCTATTTATGTTTTAACGTGTAACCAATAAAAGGTCTGTAAATAGGCTATGAAAATTATTACTATAAATTAACAATAATGTTTTTATTTTTTACATTGTCCTATTAAAATTTTACCAGGATTCAAAATGTATCCTTTTCGCCGTAGCTATTGTAGTTTATGAGATATATTTTTTTCTATTTTTTTTTATTTTTTTTATTTTTACATTTCCGAACTAAAATTGATACCAGCATCCACAGCCAATGTACTTCCTTTTTGCTGTAGCCATTCGTAAAAGTCTTTGAGATATCGAGTTTGTGGCATCTGCAAAACCTAAATTTCACTCTATATATATAATTAATACATAATATATATAATATAATATAATAATATATAAATAAATATAATATAATATATTATATATATATAATAAATATACTATAATCGGATAAAGGGTGTTATACAATATATATATACACGCTTTCTTCAGAACAAAATCAAACGAAATTCTTACTCTCAAAAACGATTCAGAACGTTCGTTAGAAACGGAATATTGTCACGTAGCAATACCTCAGTTTGATATCCAAACGAAAGTAAATTTTACATGTTTCAATCTGTACGTATACTTCCGCCCACCTCGGCACTCACCTTCTTCTTTCCGAAAGAGAATTTAGTTATTCTGGCGTTATACAAGCAACCAGTTGTGGAAGCTGACGAGTGAAGCAAAAGTGATTTTTGAGTGGGTAGTATGCATATAACGTAAATATAACTAATATATTATAATATATTATAGTATAAATATGATATATATATATATAATTATATACTATAATACTCTATATATATATGAATATAAATAATTTATATATATATTATATATCTATTATATAATACTATATATAATATATATACATATATACCCCCTTCTACTGCTTTGTGTGAAAGTATCTCAGGGGGGGGGGGGGGGTGCTTTAGTCAGATAATAAGAGAAGATCAGAATGTCATTGACTATTCAATATATTATAAATACAACCTTTTATGATATAATAACGATAAATTATATATATATGGTGTACAAATATATATATATATTTAACGCATGCTTTTCTGTATATATAATATATATAATACGTTTGTATATTTAATAGTAGTATATATAATATATATATAATGATATAATATGTATAATATATTATATATATAATATTAAATATATATATATATATATATACTATAATATATATATATAATTATCTAATATATATAATAAGCCGAATACTTATGGTTCATACAGTTATTTCTTACTTCACTCTTATGAATGAGAAATTTGGTTAGGAACCAACTCGAGAGCGGAGCCCTCCATTTAACTCGTTCGAGGGACACGAAGCTGAATGCAGGTAAAGCTTTTAGGTTATTGTAATGTTCTTATTAATAAATCGAAGATTGTGTATCATTGCTAATAAAAATAAAACTATGTGAGAATATCAACATAGGTAGGAAATCATGAAATGTTAATGTGTAATTAAGCATGTAGAACAAAATGACCTGAATGTTGGGTATCAACACATGCAACAAAAATTTTTGAATTATAATTTAATACCTAAATAGAGTACCATTTGTACCCTATTAATTTAATGTTTAATTACATCAAAAGCGTTTTTATTACAGCGTAAATTGCTTATGTAATATATCCTAATTTCGCTTATTACTAATTTATAGTTTTTTTTACTCGAGTTGATTACTATTGAATCTCTGGCGATCTACGCAATATATAAAACTGGATTCTTGGTTACCGAGTCTAATCCATACCTCACTCGATAGTTCACATTAAGCCGAAGAGAGACACTTGACAACTTGCGGCCCATTGCCAGAATTCGACGGAACTTCTCACGAGTCAGAAATTGCAGGCAAATGATTCATAGACAGTACAGTAAAACCTCACTCGGCGTCCCCAAAAAACCCTCCAAGGAGAAGGGTAGGATTCACAGTAAGAAAACTTCACAATGAAGGACCTAATTCTTAATCAAATGACCTCATTAGAGATTTCATTCGATTAAAATTTATATATATATTTTTTAGCAAATTAATTTGTAATAAAAATTAACCAAATAATTTTTGGATAAATCGTTTGCTGGATTCGATAAAGAAAAGAAAATAATAATTTTTTATTTATTATTATTATATTATTATTATTATTAATTATTTCTTATTTTATCGTAATTCCTACCGTGTATGTAACATGTTAATTTTAAGGTGCCATTTACATAATAAATAATAGTAGCTAGGTTCTAGTAATTAAGGAAGAAAAGAAGTTTGATGGGGGGGGGGGTGATCTATGGTAAACACAAGACTACGATAATTGAGAATAATAGTGGATAAAGTGATAAATACCAAGGAATTATCTTTGACTAAATCATTACAGTATCAAATTCCTCAACGTCTTATTAAAATTTTAACTATAAATCCGTACTCTTTATTCCTTCTATAACCAGTTTAACAAAAAAATATAATTATATATAATATATATATATTAATATTATATATATATAATATTACTATATATTAATATACTATATCAATATATATATAACTAATATATATAATATATAATATTCAATATATATATAATAATATAGTTGATTGGTGTCGTGCTGTGCGAGAACGCACACTATCACCACCATTATACGCTAATTCAAAGAAAGGGAGAGTAAGCGTTAACTAGAAGGAGAGAAATAAAAGAGAAAGAATTTGCACCTTGAAGTGCCCCACTCGAAGCCATTGAGAGAAAAGCACAAACGCCACGCGCACTGAGCTACGCACCAGCCTAGCACACACACGCATCATGTGAACCCAAGACACCAATCACCGCTCCAACTGTCCTTAACTTGCACTCTTTATCTGCTAGCACCCACAATACAAAATGGCGTCTTTTGAAGCCACAACAACAAATTTGATAAAAACTCATATAGTCTTTACTTTCATCCGATGCTAAACTATCCTAAATTGAAATTTAATATTAAGAAATATTGAGTCGTGCTCACATTATGCCATTTACAACCATGAAAGTGCATTAAATGGAAACCATTGCCAACAATTTTGTAAAAATTGACAAAATATATATATATACATATAATTATATTACTTAATAATATAATGAATATACTATATATACTAATATATACTAATAAAAAACCGCAATTCCTAATATACTAGTTATAATTAAAAGTAATTAATATAATATATATATATATATTATCAGCGAAGTAACCGGCCAACTACCCACATAATAAACTATTTGGAATTCAGCAAGTACGCAGCGAAGTCCACTCCCAAGGATCCTGGGAACCCCAGAGCGCATTTTTGGGAGCCTATATAATATATATAGGCGAGTTGAATTTTCAGAGTTTTTTTTGAATGTAATTCGACTCAATCCTTCATCCCTATGAGATATAACAGATAAAATTCATGCCGAGGAAGAAGTATAAAGTAGTAGCCAAATAGACTACGGTCGCAAGGAACAAAAAAAAAAAAAAACTTCGGCAATTTTTTCGCAAACTTGCAAGAAACCCTACATTTTATGCAAATTATTTAATGAGGAAATCATTTTATAGTTTTGCGTAACACTTATTATAATATATATAGTATACTATAAAACTATAATAATAAGTAATAAATAACTATAATATATATATAAATAATTAATATATATATAATATATATTATACCATAACATAAATATCTTAAAGGAGTGTCCGGTCAAACCTAATAGTGCTAATAATCGCGTTATAAGACCCGCGTTCTCGCGTGTTTTATAAGTGACCGAGCGTTAAAAGATAATTAATCGTGACCAACTTTAGTATAATATACATTAAGTAGTAAAGGATCGGCAGATGGACCTAAATCTACGACCAAAGGGAAGAATGAAGGCAAATGCAATATGAGGAGTCACAGAGAGCTAATGAAAACTCTTGAGCTATGAATGAAGGAGATAACCGCCAAGGACAAGGACACTGAAGTTCCACGGTGGGGGGGTTAGCGATGTGCCGTTGCCAGGGAGCTCACCTCCCAAGGACCCCTCCAGCACCATCCAGATCCGGCAATATCGGGCCAAAATCCTGACCCACACTCGTCTGAGGGCAAGACCCCCACGGTATTAGAAGAAAGATAAACCTCTCAAAGAGACGAGAGGAACCATCCCCCCTATTATTTCGAAACCACCAAAACGTGACATCCGCACAACTGGATTCGCAATGAGCTATTACCGCACAGGGTGCAATAAAGAAAAAGAGCCGAATAAACTGGGGTGCCACAGACCCTCAGAACACCGAAACCCCATGGAAAGAATAATGGGAAGGTAAAGAAATAATCCCTTCTGTGCTCTACAAGGGCTAGAAGACCCCATTATGAAGCCCGATGCAGGTCAGGAGACCAGGCTCTCGCCACCTGCAGAGTACAACCGGCTTGCCACACGCCACCGGCACAACCCCTAGGCGGGACACACGAGGGTACAGCATAGGCTGCACAGCACCGCACCAACCCCTAGGCAGGGACAACAGGCGCACAGCATGGCTGCTCAGCCACAGACCAATGTCTCAATGAGGGAACACCAAGGGAACAACACAATATTCTAGTGGCCACCCACAGGTGCCCCCTCCCTCTTTTCAGCACAGCTGGTTTTCAAGTACAGTACGTTATCCACCAAGGGTATAGCCTCCTAAGCCTACCCAGTCTAATTCTTATCCGGAATGTGGAATGCGGATATTCTTATATCTCAAACACCAGGAGTCCCAGTCTACCAAGCAAACCTATTCACACGCCTGCCTGCCTGAGGCTGCCAGAAAGCCCTAAAACTTCATGGTAAAAGTTTAAAGACCAGAACTCTGGCCTGGCATCAGTATGAGGATATGTTGTTTTCATCTAAATGCAAAAGCTCAGGGTGCTTATAGGCCGCACCTAACCGAAGAACAAAACCGATTACTTTGCCAGATACAGCCATGTACATCGAAATTTAGATAGTGAAGCAGGCATTATTGCTCCATGATCCCGTTTTTTCCCTCTCCGGTTTAAAAGATTAAAGATTGCCCTAGTTGAAGTCCTACCTACAACCGGAGGATAGAAGAAATGTTTTCCGAAATCTGGGTGGACTTTGTAAAATATAAAAGAGGGAAAGAACAACTATTTACATAATTTCTAAGTAGATTAGAAGCTAACGCTAGAGAAGGTAGTCAGTAGTACGGGATGTATCACCTCGATAAGGAGGCAATGTTTACGTCTAGGGGAAATAAAGGTAAATGATCAAGGTATTGTCACAAAATTACCTCTCAGAGCGCAAGGATGGTGAAAGATTAAAAGAAAAAAATACTTGCCAAGCCATAGAACGTATGGAACATAGAGTTTAAGCTGAACTGTTAGACCAAATTTGTAATCATAATTCGAAGGTCGCTTTAATTGAAAATGTATAACAAGAAGACAACCGAACCCGCACCACAAAAGGTTCATGGCGAGACGAACGGGAAGATAGCAGCAGAGAAGTCAGAAATACAACAACCTTACCAGAAAAATACAGAGTCTGCTCCACAAACCATAGATATGGAGGATAAGACAGGAAGAGAAGAGAATGAAGATCACCAATGTTTTCCGGAGGAAGACAGAGGAGGCAAGAAAGAGCGAAACTCCACGAAAACCAAAAGGAAAATAGAGAGAGGTGACGCGAAGAATGAAAGAACACACGTTGTTTTTTCATGTAAGTCTACGCCATCGTCGAGAAGCCTGCTCCGCTGGGGTATCTGCATACCTGCGGGTGTCGCCTAGCTTACTCTAAATGGGCTCGCAAACCCAGGTCGCAGGGAGTGCTCTCCAGGAGACCCTCTTCCGGAGAAAAACCAAGTGTTCCGTCCACTACAACAGCCAGTTCGATAAGGACACCAGGGCGCTGAAAGCCCAGACAACCCTGAGGCGTTTCACTACAGACAAGGCGAGGGCTCTAGGCCCTTCACGAGGAACGAAAGACGGATAACAAGCCCTCCAGGTGATAAAGAAGAAGCACTAGAAGTTTCATGTGGTCGAAGGCCAGCGAAGAATCACTGATTTAAAGTGAAAGAAAAGAAGAGGAAGATAAGTCCCTAGATAGAGAGCCCTTCCTCTCCCTCTCCGAGAAACAGACAGAGAAAATTTTCGGATGGGGGCAAAGGCTGGAAAACAGTAAGAAGAAAAATTAAGAAAGGATATGATAAGTGGGTATTAAATGAAGGAAAAGATAAAAAGTTGCCAATACATTTTTCAGGAAAGTGTATGAAACCATACAAACTGGACACCATTTCATACTAATGTCCATCTTGCCCTCAATGGCTAGTAAGAAAACTAGAGCTCTGTGTTTTATTAGATTGAGCGGGAGCAAGCATATCCCTTCGTACACACCCAAAGCTTTTAAAAGAGTTAGAGAAAGAAGTAGACGTATCAACGTACGCCTCGAAAAACAGACCTGGTAAGGTACAAAGGGGTCGATAACACCCAATCTAAGGTTGAGAGGAGAAAGGTAGCAAGTGTACCCCGAGCCAAAGATATTAACCCTTCACCTACCTTCCAAGTGAGCGGTAGCACAGGGAGAAGCCCAGTTGGTCCCCTGCGTTGCGATTAACACCAATGATATCAAATGGTGAAAAGATCGCAATGAATATGTTATTCCTTAAAATTGTTTTATGGATGAAGGAAATGAGCTAGACATTCTTTGCCAAATATGGTATCTATTTAATCCGAGAACACACAGATGAGAGCCTTAGAGAAATAAAGGACTCTCCTCTGCCCAGAAAAGATCCACCCAAGCCATCAGTGGCCAAGGGGGAGAAAAGTAGTAGGTATTCTAAATATTTTAGGGAAAGGAAGGCCGATTTGTCAGTTGAACCAAACCGCGTTGCGAAAAGGTATCTTCCACAGAAAAGGAAGGACGCTCTGCCAGTCGACCCAGCAAACGTTGCGAACGGTCCCAGGAAGGCAGCCCCGTCAGTCAAACCAACCCGCGTTGCGAAAGGTTATTCCCCACAGGAAGAGAAGACAGCACATTGTCAGTAACCCCCCCAACGCCAGGCCCTCCGCGCCTCAGGGAAATAAAAGAAGTTCTGCATCGTACGGTACCCGCTCGAGCCCAGCTGAATCGAGAGACAAGGAGAACGAGCCAGAAAAGGCACGAAATCCTGCCTCCTCCCCTCACAAGTTCTGCGCGGAGGAGCCCAGCCAAAACAAAGAGCAACACTCCTACATAAACAGGAAGTTTCGACTCAAAATTCGAGAATTTACATGGCTTCAACGAAACGCCTGACAGCCTAACCGAAAATGAACATTCAATGATCGATGAAGAATATTGATAATCGATTGAAGTGATTGAAAATACTATAACTGCCAGCAACTCATTACGGGTACATAAACGGTTAGCGACCTGATACCTCAAGATAATTTTGACTTGGACGACAGTGTAATCATGCACCCCGCTCATCTCCAAGGACCACTGTATATCAGCGAAACAGCAGTCAGTCCCGTAAGGAATAACACGAATTGTGCTTCAGTTTACAATATTTGAGTGACCAAAACAACTTCATTGAAAAAAGGGATAACCTAGGACAATAGTTCACTTCACTAAATCAGCCAATTCAACTGAAGAAGCTCCAGCATAAGTCGGACCCAAGCGAGTAGGTCAGCCAATGTAGCCACATGCTCTAAAGGTCTTTCCAAGACTCGATTAAAGAAAGTCGTACAGAGAAATCCACGAAGAAAAGTATGTCAAAGGAAGAAGCTGAAAACAGCATCCTTGAAAAGCCAGAGTACTTAGAAGACTTTGCTAATCTTTTGATGACTCTACCATGCAATGTACCTAGCACTTGCATGACTATTCGTCCCCGGTCTGCCCCAGCTTCAGAAGTATTAAAATTGAACAACTCCCTGACGCTCCTAAGTAATCTCTCCGCAAACAGTACCGCGTTAACCACCATACAGTACTATACAAGGCACATCCGCGCTTACACCGGATTGCAGCGTTGGAAAAGGCGATATATCAAGAACCTGATTACAGCCCCCAATATCTTACCCACTACTGGTAGTGGCAAAAAAAGAACTCTCAAAGCCGAGGGTGTGTCTTGATTATCGCACTCAACTCTACAGCTGTCCAGGACGTCCTATCCTTCTCCATACGACTAAGGACATCTCTAACGGTCGCTGTCGGGGGAAAACAACGATTTAACATCGATAGACCTCTATCGATGCTTACACATTGCAATGTAGAAATACGACCGGAAGAAAACCTAAAAGCTAACTGGCGTTTAGCGACCTAGGAAAGGGTTATTCTGCCCTACCCGCTTGACCTTGGCCACCGCAAGCCCCATCCGCTATGCTAGGGCAAGACCAATGGCATTAAATCATCCTTTGTTAAGGACCAGTGCACAGGTCTTCTTGACCGACGTGTACTA
>JABUQX010040414.1:0-22500 GCA_015478945.1 Trachelipus rathkii
TCTGAGCTGTAAAAATAATTATATTTAAAAATATATATATATATATATATATTGTTGTTATATATATATAATATAATAATATATATATTATATATTATATATAGATATATATAAATATTATATAAAATATAATTATTAGGGATGTACCGATAGTATCGGTATCTGATATCTGCAGTATCGCCATTGTCTTGGTACATTGGTTAATATGCCAGATCTTTTCTACTTTTTGGATGAAAAGTATGTAAGAAACGTTAGATTCAAGGTAATAAACTAGTTTCCATATATAAAAAGGTTCTATATAATGATTCTTAAGCTAGCCAAACCATACAAGAATGGCTAATCTTCCCGATGGTGAACCATTTCTAGAATGCATTCAAATAGCATAACCGAGGAGCTTCTCGCGTGACAAAAAGAAAAAGATTCACAGAATGGATAGCCGCCTTATCAGCAACTCCTGGCAACAAAGCACTGATAGTGACGAATGGTGGCTTTCCAGCAAATAAACCTACGAAGATAAGAAAATATGTTATGACTTTGATAATAAAATTATATATGCATTGACCTATCATTCACTTCAAAGGAATCACACCAGGAGACCTCATCGAAAAAACTGAAAAGACAGTCGCAAAGGGAGCAAAGATAGATCAAATTTCAATAGTGAAAAAGAGGTGAGGCTCTGCAAAAACATGGAGATGCTCTGCCTACAAAAGAGGAATCCTTTCATGTGGCGGCATGAAAATGGGCCAAGGTTTCCATTTATTATCAGTGCTTTGTTGCAATTGTGCAAATATTATCACTCCTCAATCATCATCGAGAGCAGATGCGTATTTAGGTGTAGGTGGGTGAATGTAAACACCCCAAAAAGGAGAAGGCTCCCAGATACTAGTGAATAGCTTAATGTTTTTACATCAATATTTGAAAAATTTTGAATTTGAATTATTGAATGATATTATCTTTATCTTAAAAGAGTAAGTATATTGAAGTTGTCATTTTGAAATTTTTTTTTTTTTTTTTTACCAGCTGTCACCACCACTCACGGGCCAGTGCCATTCAAGAGGGGGTGTTGCGAACCCTGCAGAAGCCACCAACTAAACCGCAAATTACGCAGCTGAGCACAGACGGCATGCTTTGAAGTGAGGGACGTATTAAATTCAGTCAGTGAACACCAGAAGATGGAAAGAAATTCCACATAACAGAGGTGGTCAGGAAAGGAAGGAAGCACTCTCGAACGTAGCCTAGAGTTACCATTACGAACACAAAACCCATGCGCACATCAGCACCCCTTGTGCTACGCGGGGTGCGTCGTAAAGGTGGTGGTAGCGAGTGGAAAGTTCCCTACCCTGCCGCTGCGGTACCTATCGAAAAAGAGATAAAGCACCAACATCGCGCCGCAAGAGATAGAGGGTCAAGTGAAAGTGTGAAAGTAGGGAACAGTTTGATAAGTCTTTTGGCCTTTGACTCGCACCCAATGCAGAAGGGTGGAACCAGAGCCTCCCCCCCCCCCCGATATTAGAGCAGTACCCATACAAGGGCTGATGAGGCCCTTTTATAACTGGAGTAACTGAGAGAGGAAAAAAAAGTCGCGCAGTGTAAAACACGAACGTCTCCAGTTTCTTTGAGGCGTCCCTAGCAACCATTGTGATTGTGAGGTTTATAAGACATTTTTTTTGTTTATGTAATGGCCAAAGGATATTTATATTGTTAACAGGAAGTACGAGAGAACCTGTCAGAAGAAATAGGATAAGTTAGAATTGTTTAGGAGAGGAGGATTGTGAAGTTGGGGTTTTAAAAGAATTAAATTCAGTTTTTCCGACTGTTAATTTATTCAAAATCAGCAAGGAATAGAATCAGAAAGGATTAAGACGAGAGCAACTCTAGAAGTAATAAGAGGATCTAGATTCAGAATCAAAATGGTACTGAAGGGTCGAGTTATCAGCATAACGAGTGAAATAGAGTAATGTGCAGGTGAGCATCATTATAAAAAGTAGGAATATCAAGTAAGGAGAAAGATACAGAATCCTGGAGGAACACCACATTGTTCTGAAAAGGAAGAATAAGTGCCCCGTCAACAAACAGTCCGATATTGGACTATTTGAAAGAAAACTATAGACATAAGTAATAAGCCAAGAGAAGGAGGAAACCCAAAGGGGGGAGCTTGTGAAGCATGATTGCTGCCATACCCGGTTAAATGCTTTGAATATGTCAAGCACCATCACACTCTCCCCATATTTCCAAAGGGCGGAAAACCATATAACCTGGTAGTTCCCTAAGGGCGAAAACACTAAATCAATAAGATAGGAAAGTACGGTAAATATCGCCAGCTAGACCTCGAGCGCCCGAAAGCCGTACTGGTCATCGGGAAAAAGCGAGTGAGATTCCAGATAATTCCTACGAAATGATAGGTTGAGAAGGGTTGAAAGATCTTAGATAGAATAACAGTGAGAGCTATAGGGGAATAGTTAGAAGGATCAGAGTGGCTTCTTTTTTTCGGAAATATGGTTGACATGTGGGCGTGCTTCCAACACTTGAGGGAGTGTTTTATTAAAGGCATTGAAGAATATAGTTGAAACGAGGGGTTGGGTCCGCACGAAAGCTACTATCCCGTCAAAAATTCGGGAGAAACGCCATCCGGACCACGCCGCCTTTCTAAAACATTCTAGATTTCAGGGAGCCCAGCACCCCGATTCAAATGTAATCAACAAGCAAAGGCATAGGACATCTGAGAGGAGAAGGAGGAGGAAGAGGAATGCAGAATCGTCCAGGGTTGAAGTAGAGGAAAATAGGAGGAGGCCAAAGAGATGAATGGCCTTTTCAGTTGGAGAATAATTAGCAACAGAAGCCCGATCAGATCAAATAAGGAGGATTAAAAGGCAATGATTTACATGTTGTTTAGAAGATGTTTTTTGGCAAGCAGGCCAGAGAAAGTTGTTCTTCAGTAGAGAACCAAGGAGCGTAGCCGGCACTTTCGTGTTTGATGAAAGCCTGCTTTGCTCGTCGAAGAGTATCCCTGCAACGATTTCTAGGCTGCAATGCAAAATTAACAAGAGTGATAGGATAATGAGAATTTTTCACACTCCCGATATGCAACTGTCTCTACTAGCCTGAATATATCCCGAAAAACCAAGCAGACTTGATACATGGGATTTGAGGAGGAGAAAGCTTTAGTCGAAGAAGGAATGAAACCTGCTCATCCCAGTCAACGATTACAGCTCCACCTTATCGCGCGAAAGCCGAAGCCATCACCAGCAATGCAGTCATTCCAATTCAGTTAGCGTAGAAGCGACGCAGGCCCCCCAATCGGCCGATCAAAGTGCCCAGAAGAAACGTGTATGGTAGGATGGAGCTGTTTGGATGAGAAAGTATAAAATTAAAGAGATCATAACGGGATGTTGTCAGATTTAACCAAAAGGAAGCGAACGGGGGGTGTATTATAATAGGAGAGAAGGACTAGTGGTGAAGCATGGACTAAGGGTGTTTCAGGAGGATTGGTTGGGAACGATCCGGAATGGTGTGTGGGTTCTTTAATTAAGTTGCTCCAGATCGTTGAAATTACTGTTGGCCTCCTCCCCACCTTAAATCAGTATGAGAGGACCCCCACCATTCAGTTGTGTACATTGAAAAATCCCCAAAATAGAGCTCAGTATTTGATGGAACATATAACAGTACTGTAAGAATAGTAATATATTCAAAAAAGGCGTGAAAATCTGTTCTGTTAGGAGAACAGTAGCGCAAACGATTTATTGTCAGTAGAAGAAGGAAGAAGGATTTTTAAAGCCCACATAATATTTAATAATATCGTATGTTTTAATTTTGTCTTTAGCAGATATTAATTTGAGATTTCTTTTATTATTTTTATTCTTTATTATTGTGGATTAAAGAATCTTCTGTAAATTGTAATCAATGTTAAACTAAAAAAGCTAAATAGCTAAACTTTTGTTAATACTTACTGGAATATGGAAATTGAATATTTTTTGAAATAACACAACTTAAAAGAAAAGTTATTAAATATTATATTTGCATTTATTATCCTTAAAGATACTATTTAAATTTATAAATAAATTATACTTGGCACAAGAGAGAAACCAATAATATATGAATAATGACTAAAAGTAATTGTGTACATGGGAAATGCAATCCTGAATTTGCCTAGCAGTACACAAATGTTCCAATACTTTTACTGTGATTTATTATAGGGTGTAATTAAAGTATTAGTATGGTATCCGCATCTAAAAAAATTAGAGTATCAGTATTGTATCCATCCTCTTTTATCTGGTATCTGGTACAGTAAGTCCCTAATATAAATAAATATATTAATATATATAATATATATATATATATATATAATATATATATATATATATATTAATATATATATATATATATATATTATATAATATTAATATATATATATTAGATATTAATATAATATATATATAATTATTGAGAGTATCTAATTTTATTTTATTTTTAATTGCAAAAAATGAATTTTTAACTATAATTGATTGAAATTACTTGTGATACTCTGCTGAATCTAGAACATTAGAAATATACGAAGACAGTAAGAAGGCACATCGGGCCTACGAAACGTCCCAGTTCAAACTCACTAAGACAAAACCATGCTCATTAGCAATCTCACAAAGCACCTAGGGCTTGTCAAATTTACAACTTAAAAACGCACCAATTTGGCTTAGTCAAAAAAAAAAAAAATACAAAATGATTTATGATGACCCACACCATCCCCATAAACACCTAAACAATTAACTGATGGTCAAACACATGCAATCTAAACTAACATTAATAAACTCTGTCAACTAAAACCCCGCCAATATTGCTTGCGTCTAAAATTATATACTGTAACTATAATGATACCCAATCCATCCATATACCTATCCAACCCTTTCTGAAATGTTGCAACTGAGTTGTAGCGGATTTTACATAATAAAATAAAAGCCGAAACACTAACAATGTTTGAAAATGTTAGGTAGTGGGGCTTGCCTTCCCCGGACAGATAAAGGGGTTATAAGTAAAAGATCCATACACCTTAAATTTATTAAAAAATAACTGACCCGATACCGATATTACAAAAAAAAATCCTTACTCTTAACTTACAATTCTAAAAATCCACACAATATCCGACAACCGACCCACCCTTGGAAAAATTAATATATATCCTCACGATACGATACCTACCACTTACCAACTACCATATACTAATACAAACACAACTACTTCAATACCCTTAATACAGTATTCATCAAGAATACCTTAATCATATAACCATATTACATATAAAAATATAGACATATAAATATAATAACTATAATAACCAATAGATTTAACAAAAAAATACTGAAATTATTAATTATTCAATTTTTTCAAATTGTCAATTTAATTTTCAAATAGTGTTTGTCTTGTCAATTTACTTTGTAAATAGTTTTTGACAATTTATTTTTTAGAATAGTTTTTGTAATTCTAAAATAGTTTTAGTTTTATTACTTGGCCAATTCACTACACTTTCAGTTTTATGTTCCAACTTTTAATTGTTTTTATCATTCAAAAATGTTTTTCTAAAGTTTTCAAATGGTTTTTCACATTTATAAAAAGTGCGTTTCTAATTTAATTTTATTTTTCACTCACAATATCTTTTAGTGTAAATTTTCTTTTCAGTCTTTTTTTTTCAATCTTTTAGTTTTTTTTTAATATATAATGTTTCTCGATTTGTTCTTTAGTTTCCAATTTTACTTTCCAATATTGAAGTATTTTTTTAAATTTAGTGGGGTACCTCACCATTGACCATATTCAGTACCCAACCACTACTAGAAGAAACCATCCGAAAAAATGGAAATCCTAAATCTCTGTTCCATAAATATCCACAATGTAGCCAACAAATTCAATTCCAATCAATCCAATTCCTCAAAAATGTAGCTCCAAAATAATCAGGCTCGAGAAAACGTAAGCCCCCCCAAAAAACTGAAAAGATACAAAAAATATATCTATTCTAATATCGATATTACTATCAATTCATTTGAAAGTTGTTAAGCATCATGTAAAATGTAGAGTGGTGCCAAATGTAAATATAAGCTGCGTTTCCAGAAGCCCGACTGCAGCCCGGGCGGGCACACAGGCTCACATACATCATTTCCAGAACCCGTTTGCGCACTTCTACGTCACGTAAACGTCACAGTCAGGCGTCCATTGTTAAAAATCAGCTTCCTCAATTTTTCGTCATTGTTCTCTTCCACAGGAAGAATTACTTTTTTACGTGTAATTGACGAACAATCTTCAGGACTAACTTCAGGCCAGGCAAAAGATTCATGCCCATTTTCTTCTTAATATTTAGTTAAACTTTATATAAGGATACTAATATATCGATCATTTCATAAAATGATGGATTACATATAACGTAATATGAAGTATTGGGTTACAATTGCCAGCTGATCCGACGGGCGAGCTCGGCCGTTTCCAGGTAGTCAAATTTCATGTTCTCTGATTGGTTAAGGTAATTTTTTTCAATTTGAAGCGTTTCTGAGTCGATTTTGCACACAGGCTGCACTCGAGCTTCTTTAAATGCAGCTGTTATAAATATTTTACCCCTAGAAATAACAATGAGAAATAATGTCTTCATGAAATCCCCCTTCATTAACCTCTTTAATGTGGTACATAGCTAAATGGATTTACTACAATCCTTCCAAATAACTAACTTTACATCCCTCAACAAAGCCATGCAACATTTCAATAAAACCATATTAAAGGCCATCAAAACCAAAAATGCACGCCTTAATATACGGTACATCCAACAATTGTTTTTTTTTTTTTCCCTGTTTTATATTTTAATTCTTTGTTTAAAATTTGAATCAAAATGACGAACACAGTATATAAAAACCATTGTCTTCTGATCAGTATTTCATACAAATTATTGCCTTAAGTAAACCCAATATATATCTGTACAATTATTAACCCTAAATTTATTGATTTTTTGATAATTATGAGAATTTTGTAATAAAGATTATTGCCTATATTTGATTAGCTAATTATTAATTAATTTTACAAATCCTTTCAACTTTTGAATAAAGTTTTATGTATAGTGTCTATTCTGAAAAATGGGTTCAGGGAAGATAACTGGCTATTATAAGTAGACATACTTGTTATTGTTTAGTTTCAAAATGAAAAAGTTTTACAAATTTTTTTTAGTCTGGTGAAGGTCTTGAAGGGTGGTAATACTAATCCCTTTGACACATATCAACTTATAATAGATAGGCAGAAATGATGAATAGGCATAGTAACTCACAGCAGTAAATATAAATGTAGAAGGCTCCACAATTAGAAATGTGTGGACTCCTCCAATAAGAAATGTTTCTGATCCCAGCTCTAGAAACCTTTAAAATATTTTAATAACTATAAAACAAAATTTGAAAAAGAAAATAATGCATAAATAAATAATAAATAAATAGGTTAAAAAAAAATAAACAAATAATTAACTTCTCTACATAGTGGAACACTGATTTAGTATTAATATAGATCTTACAAAAACTTTTGATACAATTGATAATTGAATGAATATTTGACCCCTTAAAAGAAAAAATAAATCAGTGTAAAGGGTTTCCTTGCTATTTTAAGGCAATGTCAAATATAGCAAGCACTGGGCATATTTTTTACCAACATGAATCTGTAAATATAAAGATATTATATATTATATATATATATAATATAATATATATATATATATATATATTATATATAATATATATATATATATATAAATATATATATATATATTATCTCATTATATATATAATATATATATATTAATATTTATATATTATATATATATAATATATATATATAGATATAATATAAGTATATATATATTGATATATACTATCTATTATTATAATATAATATAGTATATATAATTATATATATATATATATATATATAAATTATAGGTATATATATATATATAATATTATTATATATATAATATAATATACGGTAGTATATTATTATATATATAATATATATATATATAATATAATAATATAATATATATATCAATATATATATATATATATATATATAATTTAAAAAATAATAATATATCTAAAATATATATATATATATCATATAATAATATATACGTATAATATATAATATAATATATATAAATAATATATCTAAATTATATCATATTATATAGTATATTATATAATATATATATATATATATATAATAATATATATTATATATTATATATATATATATATATATATATTACCGTATAGTATATATATGACTTCAAGATGTGTGATTGTACAAAATTTATAATTTCCCAAATAATGGAAACTGCTTTTTGTGTTAGTTTGGTTGCGCTACAGGTCCCCTTGCATACATATCGCAAATAACACCATTCTTGAAGCACGTCACCCAAATAATCTCCCAAGAACAAAACTTTGGGCATCATAAAAACTGCATAAATGACAGATAAGACAGAGAAGATAGAAAAGATTAAAAAGACATAAAAGACATAAAGAGATATAGAGACAGAAAAACCCCATGGCCTTCGAACGTCCCATCATTGCCAACCCAACCCACCTACAAACATGCTCATTTGCAAAAACTTCCTCGCACAAAAGCACCCTAGGGCTGTCAATAACTTACAAATTTCGCGAACCAATTGGCTTAGTCAAACTAATGATTATACTAAATATGATAGCCCAAACCATCCAGACATCATATTAAAAACGAAGTTATGGTCCACTGACAGGCATCTAAGCTATGAACAATAATCACAACTAAAAACACCGCCAATCGTGGCTTCGTCAATAAATTATATGATTCCCAAACCCATCCATAAAACGAATCTAACCCTTCTTACCACTGTTCAGATCTGAGGCACACTCAATCAACGCTCCTCTGCGAAACTATTCCAAAATTTAATAAAAAAACAACCCTATTACTCTGAATGCATGCTTCTTATATCAAGATGCATCTTTCTCTTAATTTTCTTATTATGCCCCCTGGTCACCACTGTCCATATCTACTATGAAAATATTATTAATAATCTCTTATTCATTAGGATGTAAAATTTTGTAGACTTGTATCAGTCCCCTCTGAGAAATCACCTTTCTAACAGAAAACATTCCTAACTTCCTCCGCCTCTCCATCATAGCTCTTACCGCTCAACCCAGAAATTCATCATCTATTCCCTTGTTCTGTGCATAGTACGTTGCACTCTCTCTAGCATATCTAAGTCTTTCTTTAAATTAAGGGGCCTTCATTACTTTTGCACAATACTTATTAACGCCCTACATAGCTATTAATACGTTTACTTATTAGCTTTTCGCTTGCCTTATAAACAGACATTGCGTTTATTAAGGCCCAGCATCTTCTTAGCTTTATTTCTAGCTTCCAACAGATCTTGATTACTAACTTTTTCAAATACTTGCCTTATAATCACCACTATAATTCTTTTTCTGGTCCATCAGACCTCAAAGGCCAATCCCACTCAATATCGTCAGTTAAATGAAAACTTTTTCATTTTTTTGAGTAACCTACGGTGAAGAATCCTTACCACGTTTTTACTATAAAATTTCATATGCCACTTATCATCTGCCCACCCAAGAAGTTTTTCAAGTATCATTTTGAATCTTTAATCTGCATCCTTAACTACTCCTAACTGTAGTTGGCCACTTTAGAGAGTAATCATCTGCAAACTTCAGATGAAACCTTGCATTTAAAGTCCTGGTCTAAATCATTTATATATATGAAGGAGACATACGTGCCCCCAGCACCTGCAACCGCTCGTGGGACAAACAACGTCTACTAATTTTTCCCCATGAATGATTTATTCCCATTTTAAGTTGTACACACTGTTTTTCTATTTCGCAACCACTTCTTAATCCAACCATGTACCACTCACCTATACCACATTGCAACAACTTTTCACTGAGTATTGGGGAACCTTATCAAAAAAAGCTTTAACTCAGTCTAAAATATACAATTCAACTGGAGTTCTCCTCGTCAATCACTCAAGTAATGTATTCCAGTAATTCTATAAAAGGTTTGTCTGACATGACTAGCCCTTTCTGAACCCGTGTGGAGTACGTACAATCCTTGTTATCTCTAAATATATTCTGTCTAATGACCTGTTCAGTAACTTTTTCCAGAATCCTTTACAACCAATAGAGTTAAGGCTAACGGCCATAATTTCCCAAATCTCCTACTACTTCTTAAATAAACTAGGCCAACATATGCTGTTTTCCAGTTCTCTGGTAGCCTCCCCACCTATATAATGTTATAGATCCCTTAAAAATCAAATTCAGTGCCTTTGCAATGCGGATACTTACCCTCTTTCCAAATTCTAAACCATATATCCATCATCAGGGCCTGCATGCTTTACCTGATCAATATTGGTCCTAAATAAACTTTAATATTCTTTTACATCAAATCAATTCACTGTATAGTCTATTGTTACATGCATACAAGAACTATTAGTCCCCAAACTATTATCTATTCTTTCCTCAGTAAACACTGAAGCCAAAAATAGACATTGAAAATGTCTGACCAACTCCTTATTCTTAACTCACTATAATTTTCATCAATTTTTAATAACTTGTGGGACCAATTGTCCTACTTTCTTGTATTTAATAATTTTATAAAAGCTAAAAACTTCTCGGGTTCTTATTACTATTTCTTGGTTAAAATTAATTTCTGCCTCTCCTTCTTTGCCTTCCTATTAACCTGGTTAAGGTTCGTTTCTATTCTTCCTAAAATTCTACAAATCCATCCTACTATACTACCCTTCGAATAATTTTAAGAACTATGTAATAATATTTCATTAATTTTCTCTCTTATACTCTAAGCCACCAATCAAACATGGTATCCATCTTCGGATTCAAATTACCGTTATCATATGCCTTTAATCCATGACTGAAATATTCAAAAGTCCAAATATCGAGCAGAACACGTTCCTACAATATAAAACAGGAATGTGCTAAAAGGTCTTTACCCAGTCAATATATCAAGAGATGACATACTAAAGCATGTCTCGATAATTTGGTAAAATCACAGTTTCGGAAATCTAAGATCCTTTCCTTATAAACTTGCAATTTGGGCCCCAGATCATCAAGCATTCATATGTAAAAATCTAATTATATTTATGGTCACTGAAGTGTCCTAAATTCCTCACTCAACTCTAACCTCACCACCATACTTTCATTCGTTAGATTTTAATCCTTAAGTCTAATAGTGCATCGTGTCTTGTGGGTCCATGGACAGTCTGGACAAAAAGTATCTAGTATACAATTAATTAAAATACTGCAACTACTATGTCATTTATAAAAGAAGACCCCATAGAGGTCTTGCCAGGAAAATTAAAAAAATCACCCATTATGACTAACCTTTTTCTTTACTGTGGCGTGCTGTCTCAATTTCTTTTACATAATTTCTGAGTCTAATTCTTGACTCTGGCCAGCGAGGTCTATAATGCCCTATTCTATATAATGATTTATTAAACATGAAATGGATATCTACCCATACCGATTCAAGATATCATGAATATTTAAAAAAGTCAGTCATAATACAGATTGAATATTCGCTTTTAATTTATAAAGCACGCCACACCACCACCCTTCTGTCCTCTACGCTGGTATAAATATAGTGAATATCCGTTCTATTTTTTCAATTTCCTGCACAGTCTCCCATATATTCTTCATTAACTCCATGCCTCAGTTATGTGCAAATAATGTCTAAGATTCTCATTTATGGTATAACGAATCAGCTAACTTCACACAATCTTTTTTATATTTCTATAGGCTAGTTGAAGCATTTGGGTATAAAGCATTTTATAAATTCGAAATGCCTTGTTAATTTTATGCTATCACATCCTATTTGAGCCTCGTAACACACCCTAGTTTATTTATATCACCCACATAACTTACCGTTACGATTGCTATTATTTTATCAATTTTAGCCCATCCCATCCCAACTTTACTTAGTTTTTTGCTAAACAAGTCTCCAACCTGGTGCTGAAAAAAGCCCAACACCTTTACACGACTCAAGTGAACTAACTCCGTCTGCTGCAAAAAAAAGATCTTATCCAGGATTCTTCGCACAAATCCCAAAAACACCTAATCATTTTCTGAAATTAATACATAAATTCTAATCCTTTCATCTTTACACTAATAGCCCTAACTCCCCCATTCCTGACGCTGCACCCCCTAACCTCAGGTAATATCCAGAAATCATGCACCTCTTTCCGCTGCTTTCACTTCGTGAAATACAATCTCCTATAATCTGCTATTTTAATTTTTCTGACCTTCTATTCGCTATATCATTTGTATACCACATGCAGACTCACATCTGAAGTCATACATTTGGTAGCAGTCAATCTCTCTATCTATCCTATCCAACGATATCAACTCACTCTGGGCATCTCTGGATAAACACAGACTCAATTCCGTTGTTCTTATTTTATTTCTTAGTTTTGAAAAAGTCCTAACTAGGTAATCGTAACATATGAGTCGCCAATTAGCAATTTATCAAGTCTTTCCCTTTCAAGAAAACTCAACATAACCATTGGCACTCTCTGATCCCTCCCCCATCTGGAAGACAGTCAACCCTGTTACTGCAGGTCACCAGGAATGACTGACTTTCCGAGAATCACTCATCTTTTAAATACATTAAATTTTCTAGTTCTCCACTACAAACTCTATAACTTTGCATCTGCAGACCTATTAATACCACTGACTTTAATCCTTTTTCGCCTCTCCAATCTTCCTGCCTAGGTGAAATCATAACGTATTCCTGTCTACCCCTAATACTTCCTTCCCGCTTCCCTCCTTGCCTGGACATCCCTACTAACTTTTTTTCGCCTACACTTCCCTCCTTTCTCAATCAAACCTCAAATACTTCTCTTCAATCCATTCACCATTTTCACGTACTAGTCTTTGCAATCCTTCCTTCCTAACCAACGCATTCTCTGTCATTCAAATCAAACAATAGCAGGGCATCTTATTCACATATAGTCCCCTCTACAGATCCCAGCCCAAGATACGTCCACCATACAGAGCATAATACATACTTTAAATTATTATTAGCTTACTACCCTGTACCCTGTACCATCCTTGCCATCGAGAATACAAATTTAAATCAATAAAGCACCCTTCCCCACTGCCAAAGATGTTTTTTTCCCTGACCAACGAATTACGCACGGACATCTCGTGACGCTAGAACTGTGCCATAAATTGACGGACATCGAACAACAACTCAGGCACGTCTTTTTTTTTAAACTGAATTCTCTTGGTCCACCACTTTCACCAGAGTTAGGGGAAATTCCATATTCAGATCTATTTCCAAGGTCCACATGCCCTGATACACAGCATTTAAAAGTGTGCACGTCAAAGGTAGTTGTAGAAAATAGATAAAGGAAGTGTGTTCCGTACTTTACCATTGGAGTACAATAAAAATTGAGCATAGCAATCAAGTCTGGGGTCAGAGAGTTGAAGAAGGTGTGTCACAGGTGCCCCTCTCAATGAAGGAAGTATGCTACTGGAGAGTGCAGAAGAGCAGTGTCTTTTGTAATAGCGATAGTATGAAAAAAGTGACCCGACATTCAATGGTCAGAAAGAAACTGGAGAGTTGATAAGATGAAATGCCCTAGACTATGCACCTTTTTAAGGAGAACTTTGTGAGTGCAACCACCCCAGATGTGTTAGAAATACTTCACACAGGGGAGAATGACACCCTTGTAAAGAGCAGCAACGGGGATGGCATGAAGAAATTCTGAAGATTCCTCAGAACACCTAACATCTTAGAAGCTTATATAGAAAGAGAAATAATGTGATCACTCCGCCTTATACAGCCTTGTATATGCTGATGGCTTTAACATTTTGCATAAAGGTACATTTTTGGTATCAAATGCCACCTTCTAGGTATAAATTTAGTGTTATGCCTAGGAGCAGGCTTATTGAACCTCTTTGTAAATTGTAGATATATATATTTCTTCTAAACCTATTCCCCCAATAATTATGCACAATACACTTGTATAAGTCATTCTTCAATAGTATAGACACTTGTATCAATTAATCTGATAAAGAAAAATAATTTGAGTTACACAACCAAGTATCATGCTGGAATATAATGTAGCCTAGGGACTTAGTGCCCACACTAAATAAGAGAACGGAAAAATATCTTTAATTTAAGTAACAACTTTTTATAATGCAGGTATCGTCTTAAAAGCCAAAGGCTTTGCTAAAGTAAGTTGGAGGGAAAGACGTAATAACATAGACTCAAACAGGAGAATTGAAGATCCTAAAATAACATTCAGAAGTTCTGAAGATTATTACAACTTTGAATTTCAGCTTTTTACCTCAAGTAAGAAATAATGTTTAATTATTCAGTGTTTTGATTTTTTTTGTAATCTGATTTGTTATAAATTTTTTTTTAATCTCCCCCAAGATTAAATCTTATTGTGGTTTTTGTTCCAACCTTTATTTTCAGAACCCTTATGTTCACTGCAGCTTCATGTGTTTCTGATGCTATTTGTCACTTTCTTTATGTTCAGCCGTTTATTACAGGTGTCCAAATGTCACAGCGATTGTTAAAGTGGTTTGCAACAAAAGTTTAGAAACCCTTTTCTCTTGGAATGATCCATTAAAGGTAATAGAATCTGAGAAAAATCACAATGGTAACAAGAATGTATAAATGAACAAAACAAACACACACAATACTTACAGGCAGTTTCTTGGTGATTCTTGAACTTACAAAATAAGTTCTTCAATAAAGACGTTTCATAAATAGGAGAAAAGAGTACTTGTTTCTTTAAGTACTATATAGGTACTTATGTTACAAAAATTATTACATTTATTTGTGTTAAACAATATTACTTTCTGGACCACCACTTACTTAAGTAATACCAATTAATCCAGCCCTAGGTTTACACCCGTTGCTAAACCAATATACATATACTGAATTTACTCTAATGTGACCATTTTCACTTATAGTACTTGAGTCACCAAGAGACTTCACAAATACAATGTACAATACAATCCTTACGTTAATTACTACATTTACTGAAAACAGAAACACTGATGACTCTGAAATATAAATATAATATAAAACAAACATAAGATAAGTAACACAACTTGAAACACGATATATTTCATTCCTGTGGCTGATTGGTCAGCCAATAGACACACTAGCCTAACTTTCGTATGAAACTTTCACTGCTTATCCAATACGAATATGACAAATGTGCCTCTCCATAACAATGGCACATCTCTTTTCTCATTTCTCATCTTTTACCAGGGTTGTGGAGGCCAGTTCAAAAATATTTCCCGAGCTCCAACCTCTCAAATTACCGGACTCCGGACTCCAAACTCTTTTGAAATTACCTCGACTCCGACCTCAACCTCTTCCAATTACTGACGTCGACTCCAACCCTTTTCAAATTGCCGGCCTCCGACTCCTACTCTCTTCCCAAAAAAAAAAGACTACCGACCCCCGACCCGACTCCACAACCCTGCTTTTCACTACAACAAGATAGAACATCTACATCAAAGTAAAGGAAATACACCTCTTTTCTTCATCGCAGTCTCCTTCTTATATCAAGATAACAATAACCCTAGGATACACAAAAGACAAACAAAAATAATCAATCTTATCTATCCTTTCTCTCCTCTCGCCCTCCTTCACTTGTTCAAACCTCTACACACGATTACAATAACTAATTAACTGACACCTACTGACAACGACAACAAGACGAATCATACCTATCTCACACTTATAAACATCAACGCTATAACACACTCCGAATATCGCTCACACATATCCACGCACACATACACAAGACATCACACCATTACCATTACTAAATTACGAACTTACATACGTAGCCAACAACATACAAACTTACAAGCCCCAAGCCAATTGCCACTTTTTCAAATGTATGACGCGCCCAATCCAGATTCACAAATATATGCATACCTTCTTAGAAAATCACTGTCACTCTTTTCCACTCTATCCTCACACTCATCATCTTCACTATCGGTACTAGAAAAATAGTCGTAACACCTTTCCACTCACTATAATGCTCACTCTTTCTGCGTTTCATAAAGTTTTTCATGTTATGTTTTGTTGTTTATTAAGTCATTTTATACATGATTTTCTACAGAAATTGGTTTATTTTTAAATTACAACTTTTAATTTTTCAAATGTGTTATTCGCTCCAATACACACGTTTTACACGTTGGGAGATGCCGGTCATTATTTCCAGTTGAAGGAATTGTTGGAGTTGAACTCTGCGCGAGTGTTATGTACAGTTCTTTTTTGTAAAATTTTTATTTATTATGTGTTTTTTGTTTATTAAGTGATGCTATGAAATAGTTTAAATTATATTTTTTAATATGTTTAATTTGCGAAGGTCACTCACTGAAATCCTCAGCTATATGAAGAGTGGGGAATTATGCTGGCTGTTAAGCTACTTAATAGATTTAGAAGCAGCTTTTTAGCCAGCATAGAAAATAATAATTACAGCTATTATTTTATGTAAAAAAATCAAGCGAAATCTATACTATGAGTAGGTAGTATATATATATAAGTCGTAATAGTGAGTACTGAGTACATGATAGTTATATATATACTATATTATATGATAGTATATATATTATATTAGTATTACTTAACTTTATTTTACTCTGTATATATAGTATATATATGTATTATATATATATATATATATACTATATATATATTATATATATATAGTATATGAGTTTATATATTTATAGTATATGAGTATATTATATAATAGTATATATACTAGAAGTATTCAGTATATATTATATATTATATATATATATAGTTATATATATATATATATATATATAATTAGTTATATATAGTATATATATAATATAATATATAATTATAATAATATATGATATATATATAATAATGGGCTATATATATACTATATATATTAGATAGTAGTAAGGCGGTATATATAATCATAGTGGATATAGGTATAATGAGCTAGGGCTATTATAGTATAATATATTTACTATATATATTATATTAGATATATATAATCATATTATATATATATAAATAATCATATATATAATTATAATAGTATATATATAGTATATACTATAAATATTAATTTTTATCATAATAGTACCGTATATATAGTATAAATATATGTATACTATACTATAGTATTACTATAGTAGGACTATAGTATACTATAGTAAGCTATGACAAGTTTTAACTTTGTGGGCCCTATAAGCTGAATGGGCTGGACTGGCTTGACTGGCTTACGCCGCACTCATAGCCAAAGGCTTGCCGAGTGGCTGGCGAGACGCATGAGCTCGTGTTTGATAGTTATTATATATATATATGATATACTAATATATAATAATAATATCATATATATATATATATACTATATATATATAGTACTATACTATATGTATAATTATATATATATATGTATTTTATATTTATATTTTATAGTATGATATATATATTATATCTATATATAGTGTATCTAAGTATAGTAATGAGGTATAAGGTGTGTAGGGCGTACGTATCATATATATATGTATAATATAGAATTAGTCTAGTATATATATATATATATATATGATATGATAACTATATATAATAGGTAATCTATTGAGTATATCATATATAATAGCTATGTATAGTATACAATAATATATATAGTATATAGTAGGGATAGTATAGTTATATAAATTAATAAACTAGATATATAGTATAATCTATATATTATATATACTATTTAGTTCGGACAAGGCCCTATATATAGTAGGTAATAGCTATATATATATAGTATTTCTAATATATAATATATACAATATTTTATATATGTATATGATCATATATATATATTATATAGGTATATCATATTAGTATATATATAATATATTATATATATAGGATAGTATATATATATAGTAATATTAGTAGTATATTATTTATATTTATTTATTTTATACAGTATTTATATTAATCTGCATGGTTGAAAGGTGGTGTTGGTGGGTGATAATAATAAAAAAAATATCACCCCCATTCCAAAGAAGCAATTATGGTAGAATAGGGAAGTTTCAGCCAAGGAGGGAAGAAGAAAGTTTATGATAGACAGAAGTCATTACGAAGTATAATATATATATTATAGTTATTTATATATATAATATACTATATAATACTATATAATAGTATATATATAGTATATATAGTAATATCATATGGTACGAGCCTACATACGAAGAGCAACAATCGCATAATCTAAAAACTACAAATAGGCTACAAGGGAAAAGGAATTACCATATATTGGAATCCTTATAAAATTTTATATTAGGAAAATGTAAAAAAATTTATTGTTAATAATTATAGTAAAATACTGCTGAATGTAAGCAAAGGCCAAAAGCCATATTCTTAAAGCAAGTAAGGATGCTAGCATGCAAAATGAAATACATTTTTTTGGATTCCCTGTTAAAATTTTAGTTAGAAAAAATAATATATTTTTTTTTGCATTATATTAATAGGAATACCCACTGGTACCAAAAAGTATGGAAGGAGTCGGTCTCTCGGCCTTACCGAGGTGGACGACGGGTAGGGAACTATTTGCCCGCCCCTCGCGGGTGAGGATCTCTTTGGGTATTTGGTGTCGCGGTGGTTCCTCCGCCCCTCCCCTACGGGGTATGGAAAAAACGTCCCCCCCTGTTCCCCGTCGGCTCGCCAGCTCCTCTTAAAAAAAAATTTTTTATTTTGGCCTGATAAATATTGTTTACAATTTCGCTAACTAGATTTTTACGCAGGGATTCCAAAATGTATTCTTTTCCTTTAGCTATTGTAGTTTTTTAGATATCTGATTTTTATAGTGAGGCTGACCTCATACTATATGATATATATATACGTATTAGTTCGTAACTATACTTATATAGGTATAATATATATATAGTATAGATATTGAGTAATATATATAGTATATAATATATATATATGATATTATATAATTGCGTAACTAATACGATAGAAGGAACATGGAAGATATATATTGAGGAAGATATACATTTGTGGAATTTATACTAATTTTTTTTTTAATATTGAAGGGGTATTGACCATATTTAAGGGAGATTTTTCAGTTTAGAAATATTTTTGAATTCCTTCCATCTTGCCCTTCCCTCATGTTTCATGCTTCTCCCTTTCCTGCTCATCGCTCCGTTTGCCCTTGATGTAGGCCGAATATTACTACTTCCTCTCCCCTTCCGCTTTTGGTATAGCATTACCTCGTGTTTACGCCAACATGGTATAAAATAACAGGCTCATTGGAAGCTGCGGTTAGCATAGTACTGCCTTACCTGTAATATATATAAGTACTATATATTATATATATATATATATATAATATAGTAATATATATATACTATATATAATCGTGTTTATATATAGTATATATAGATTATAATAGTATATATATATATATATATGAGTATGTTATAATATATGTATGTATATATAATAGTATTATATATATATAGTATATAGTATATAGTTATATATATATATCTATAGTATATATATAGTATATATTATATATATAGTATATATGATATATATATCATATATATGTATATACTGATATACTATATATATACTTATATATATTTAGTATATATATATATATATATACTATATATATATATATAATATATATAGTAGTATAAGATATATATTATATGATATATAATATATAAGGTACCTATATAGTATGATATTATAGTAGCAGAAGTTAACATAAAATAGGGATGTCGTAAACAACGTCGCATGCAAGGGAATGTCGTAAGAGTACGTCCAAATACTACGTTTACCATAGGACGTCGAGAGTTGATGTCGCACTGTTAGTCGCTGAGAGCTGACATTCGCCACATCCCAGGGGACGTAATTATTCATGGTTACATAAGAATGTTTGCCATCGCCAAGGAACAGGTAAAGCGACGTTTTGCTTTTACGTTATTAGTGTGGCTATACTGGGGTATTATATTGAATATATATATATAGTATATATATATAGGTTATATATATTAATATATAAAAATAAAAACTAAATAATTATAAGAGTAGAGAATTACTATATTATATATATAGTATATGTATATAGTAGTATATAAAGTATATATATATATATGATATTATAATATTAATCACTACTATTATATATATATATATATATATCTATATATGTATATATATAGTCATATAATATAATATATATTAGTATATAGTATATATATATATTATATATGATATATAGTATAGTAATATAGTATAGTATAGTATAGTATAGCTGATATATATTATATATGATTATTATATATATATATATATATTTAGTATTATATATACGTAAGTATATATATATAGTTATACGTATAATATATAATAAACTAATACTATCGTATTTTATAATATAGTAGTAATATTAGCGTATAGTATAAGAGTTACTATATATATAGCTATTTTAAAATAAAATAATATATATATATATATATATATACTATATAGTAGCGTAATACGTATATATATATATATACTATAATATATATAGGTATATATATATATAAAGTATGATTTATATAAGTAGTATATATATATATATTTTTATATATATTATATATAATATAGTATATATAGTATATTATATATAGTATTACAATAGAAGTAATTGTGTTTCAAAATATTCATAAATATTTCAATTCAATTATTTGTCAATCAACTTAATTTCACTCAACAATCGATTCAACCTTTCAGAATCTATCAAGATTATACTGCTATCTTGATTATATCAGAGAAAGATGATTCCTACTTCATCGAATTTTAAAAATAATATCTTGCATTGAAGCATTAAAGTTAATCAATCAGAAATGAGCGAGATCTGACAATATTACAAAGGAATGCTAATAAAAAAATGACGGTTTGAATATCAAATAAAAGGAAATAAAGTAGCTTATAACATAACTTTAAAAATAACATGCGTAATTCGATTATTATTATATATTTATATATATATATAATTATATATATAGTATATATATATTATTATAGATAGTGACCAGTACTTATATTATGAGTGTTTGATAGAATGATATAAATAATTTCGGATGTGAAGAACGAGTTCAGTATATATGGGTAAAAAGGAACTGAACCCTTTCGTATAAATAGTGAAGTGTCTATTAATATCGGAAATAATTCGATATATATATAAATATATCTATTCAATATAATATAGTATAGTATATACTAATATTATAATATATATATGATATATATATATTAGTATATATATAGTTATATTATATATATATTCAGTAGTGGTAAATTTGTGTCTACCTAAGAACAAAACTTTACCCTACACCTTAGACTTAAGTAGCCCCCAAGTAGCCCCTAACCTAATAGAGTATGAAAGCCTATCAAATACGCGCCTAGACCTAATTGATTATTGAAGCCCAACGTAGGACCTAACCTGATGTAATTTTTTGGAAGCCCGTCAGTATGCCTATACCTAACGGATTATGATATATTATCTACATAGGTATCTACTATTATATATATATAGTATAGTATATATAATATTAGTATTATATTATATATAGTATATTATATATATTAATATATATATACTAGTATATATATATATTCTCACTGTTTGAAGGTAAGTTTTACATAATATTTAAGTTCTATAAATCAATTTAAATATGCTTAATAGAGACGAAACTGCTTGAAAATCGGCTGTAAAGAACGCTATGCAAAGTTGAATCATCATCATCATACGTCAAACAAGTTCTGATATAAATTCCATCTTAACCTTAGGGAACAAAATTCAACACTACACTCTACGGCCTATGGAAAGAACTGCTTCAAACATGGCGTCTCTTTTAATATAAAAGAAAATAAATAGGTATCTGGCATTGGGTCTTTACCCGATATATTAAATATATCGAATATGTGGAATTTATCAGAAATATTTTTTCACTCAAGACGAAAGGTTCAATTTAGCCATATATATATATATACAAAAAATAATAAGTATATACTATATAATATATATAGTAGTATAGTTTAATATATATATATACTATATATGATATATATTAATAGTGATGTATATATATATATAAGTATATACTTGCCGTAGTCAGGCGTAAGGTCCCCATAGCGGAAGCTTGCGCTATGACTCAATTATTTTGCACTAGCATAAATTCTGTCATTATAGATTGAATATAGTATATATATATAATGGTATACTATATAATATTAAGCGTATTATGATTAGTTGAGTATATATACTAATGAATAGTATACTATTATATAAGTATATATAGTATAATATAGTAATATATATATATAGTATATACTAGTATATATATATATAATATATATTTATAAGTATACTATTACTCTTTTATATATATATAG
>JABUQX010040414.1:27500-33749 GCA_015478945.1 Trachelipus rathkii
CTGTTTTCAATAATATATGTTATGTAATATCAAAAGTAGAAACACGAGAGCAAACGTTCACAAATACATGAATTTATTTTCAAATATTTTGTAAACAAATGCCATAGTGAAAGAATTAATAACCCATAACGCCTTAATAAATAATAATGAATAATCAATAATATAATAATAATAGATAATATTAATAATAATGTAACATAATATAATCATAATAATAATATGTAATAATATGAATGGAAAGGAATAAATGAATATATTAAGATGGTATTAAAGATAATGAATATACTAAATAATAGATAATAATAATATAATTAATAATAATAATATTGAATATAATATAAGTGAATAAATGAGATAATAATATAATAATAATATGATAAAATGATAAGAAGAAAAATAAGATATAAAAATTATATAATAAAGAAATAAAAATAATAAATAAAATAAAGTAATAAAAATAAAATAATAATATATACATATATTCATAATAATAATCAATAAGTAATGAATAAATAATTATATAATAATAAAAATAATAAATAATAATAATGAATATAATAATTAATATAATAATATATATAATAATATAAGTATAAATATAAAATAGATAATAATATAATAAATATATCATAATAATCAATGAATAATAGGATATAATAATAATATAAATAATTAATAATAATATAACTATATACTAATACTAATAATAATAATTAATGAATATAATAAGAATAAGAAGTATAGAATAAGAATACGAGAATAAAGAAGTAACGAATGAAGAATAAGTAATAAAGGACTAAGTAATAGCATACTTATCAATAAATAATATGATAATGACAAATTAAATCAATATATAATAATAATAATAATAATTATGATGAATAATAATGAATAATTAATCAATAATATAATAAGAATGATAAGCAATAAAGAATATAAGAATAAGAGTAGAGATTTTTTAATTAGGAGAATTAAGATTAAGATTAAGAATTTCTATTTAACCAGATTAGAGTATGCTCGATGTGATAGTTGTCTCGAAGATGAAGATGAAGATGAAGATAGAATTTTTAAATTAGTATAAAGATTTGAAGCGATGAATGCGATGAAGATGAAGGATGAAGATGAAGATTGAAGATGTACATAAGAGAAGAAGAAGTTGAAGAAGTGAAGGAGTGAAGAAGCACAAAGAATCAGAGAGAAGAGGAAGAGAAGAAACAAGAAGAAGAAGAAGTAAGAGAAGAAGAAGTAAGAAGAAGAGAAGAAGAGAGAGATAGAAAGAACAGACAGAAGAAGAAGAAGAATAAGAAGAAGGAAGAAGAAGAATAATAATGAATAATAATAAATATTTATAGATAATGAATAATAATAAGATAAATAATATATGCAATAATAATTGAATATAATAATAATAGATACAATTAATAATCTAATAATGAGATAAATAATAATATAAGGAATAATAATAATGACAATAATAAGATTTACATTACAAACTAAAAGATTTACTAAGAAACACAACCATAAATCAATGATCACAATAATAACAAATAAATAAAATAATAAACAAGTAAATAACATAAAGAGAGGGGCATACACAATAATCAGCATAAAAATGGCAATAATAACAATAATAATCAATAATAATTTTCGCCTTGAAACCACATAATAATAATAATAGTCATATTAATACAATTAGATACATGCAATAGTATAGATTATTTTCTGAATTTTGTATTTTGTTGTTGCTTTGCCATTCAATGATGTATATGTAGAGTTGATGACTGATATTATATATTTGATGATATATTAGTATAGATCAGGTGTTAAATAATTATATATAGGTACTAATTGTTTTTTATTTACTGTATAATATATATAGATATGATATTTTATCTAGATTATACATATAATAGGTGATGATGAAGCTATCTAGGATAGTAATACTAATATTTGATGTATTAATGATATTATATATTATATAGTATATATTA
This sequence comes from Trachelipus rathkii, assembly GCA_015478945.1. Lineage (NCBI taxonomy): Eukaryota > Metazoa > Arthropoda > Malacostraca > Isopoda > Trachelipodidae > Trachelipus > Trachelipus rathkii. The sequence continues at coordinate 29,492 of JABUQX010040414.1, forward strand.
AATGTATTTGGGTAGATACGTGTAGATATATATATATATTATTAAGATAATATATAATTACGTGAGAGTCAGTTTCTCAAGTATTATAATTGGTTATATATATTATATATATATATATTTGAAAACATTAGTGGAATTAAATTTAAATGAAATTGGAACAGTAGAAAAATATTTTAATTAAAACAAAGTTTGTCGATTCCTTTGAAAAGCGTACTTGAGTATTCTTCATTGTGGAAAGTTTTGCAAACGATACAAAAAGCAATGGAGTAATCGCCGATGTGCCGTTCTCAGTGCAAGAACTTCGCGGACAGTTTTTTCGAAGTCGTAGATTTTGCAAGTTTTGAAACATTAAAATAAAAGTTTTGTTTCCAGAGAAGTTGCAAAAGATATTTCTTAGAGCTTTTAACTAAAAAATGTGTTTTAAAACTGGAAATGTATTTATACCATTATAGTTTTTACCTGTAATTATTTCAATTATTGAAATATTTGATGTTTTATATTTGACTAACTTTTAAAAACATCCTAACGATATTTTACAACGATTTTTGTAATGTTATGAACTATACCTGTAATATTTAAATATTTAGAATGCAAAGTCAATGATTAAGTACATAACTTTTAATAATTCACGTCAAAGTTAAGTAGTAACAGAATTAAACAATGACTTTTGCGATGATCTTTAATATTTCAATTTTTTTAATGTTCTGTAAAATTATTTTCCGATGTAATTTATTCTATTTTGTTCATGTTTTGAATTTTTTTTTTTCTTTTGTTTTTGTTTTTTTTTCTTGTTCTTTTCGTTTTTTCTTTCTTTTATTTTTGTATTTTTGGGATGTTGAGTTGAGTTTTTTTTTATTTAATAATCTCTCGCGGTGCTCTCTCTCGTACTCACGTTGGTCTCTCGTCTCATCTCATTCGTCGTTCTGCGTCTCGGTCTCGTCTCTCTCTCTCTTCTTCCTCTCCTTTTCTCAACTCTTAATAATTAATAATTAATAGGAGTAATGTAAGTGTAATAATATATGATACTAATAAATAAAAGTAGATAATAAATTGAGCGATCCTTACAGAAGCCATACTGGTTAATGGACGATTATGTATTAGATCGAATAACTAATAATTAATAATTAAATAATTCATAAATCTTCATGCTTGCTTCTGATGATCCTGTAGTAATAATAAGACTAGTTTTGTAAGTAGAATTTAGATATAATAATAATAATAAGAATAATATAATTAATATGGAATAATAATATAATAATAAATAATAATATATAATAATAATAGTAATCAATAGTAATAATTTTCATTAATCGGGTTGTATATATAATAATTAATAATTTAGATTATAAATTTATATTTAACTCTCCAATAGAATGAATAATTAATAATAATAATAGATAAATAACTAATACTAATTATTAATGTAATAATCAATAATTAATAATGGAATAATAATAATGAATTAAAATAATAATAAATAATGAATAGGTGTAAAAATATGGTTAATGTTTTCAGTATATAATGTATTGTACTCTTGGGGTTTTAATCTTATTTCCAATGATTTCATGAAAAGCGCTTTAAAAAATATATTATTACTTTTTGTTAAAATTTTTGAAATTCGAATTATTATACTAATATTTTATATCGCCGTTGTTGTTTCTTATCCGATTAACGATAATGGAAATTTATATATTTATGTTCAAGTTTCTTTACAAGAGTCGATTCTGAAGACATACTTCTGACACTAGAATGATTTTGATGGAGTTTTAAATGTATTCTCATAGTATATAGTGAGTGAGTATAATTAGTACTGAGTATTTATATACTATATATATATTATAATATAGAGTAAGCATATATATATATAGAGTATGTATATATAATAGTATTTGTGTTAATTATAGTTACGGTATGTATAAGAGTATGGTATGATGATATATATTTATGTATATTATGCAACTGAGAACGCAGACTTACGGTAGTGTACGATAAGATTAGGAGATTGATTATACAGAATATAGACAGGGAAATCGTTGCTGGAGGAGTATCGGTAGTGTCAATGAGTGATCCCAGTTGCTTTTGTTAGTTCTTGTAAGTACTTGTAAAAACAATCTTATTTTAGAAATTAATTTGATTATGAGATTACTTGATATGATAATATATAGGATATATATAGAACCATTTATTAACTATATAATATATATTCATATATACGTAGTATAATATAATATATATATTATATTTATATTATATATATAGTATATAGGAATCTATTAATATATATGGTATATATTATATAATATATTGATATAATATATATAATTATATATACTGTATATATATATTTATCAGTATATATAGCATATAATATCTAGTATATATATATATATGTATATATATAGTATATAATGATTATACAGCTTATTATCGTCATAAGCTATATATATCTATATTAATATAGCTATATATATACTATATAAATATGATAGTATATGACAGTGTGACAAAGTAAGTAGGTAGTATATATATATATATGTATAATATATATATTATATATGATAGTATTATATAGTATATAGTATTTTAAATGATTAATATATATTTACTGACGTATATTTAATATATAAGTAGTTATAGCTATATATTATAGTAGGTATGGATTTATATATAGGTATAATAATAGTATAGTATATTACATAGTATATTATATATATACTATATATATATGTTGTATTATATAGTACTATATAATATATATATATATATGTAGTATATTACTGAAAGATTTATTAATTATTATGAGTATATATATACTATAATATATATATATAGTATATAATCTTATATATTAGTATATAATGGTTATATATATGATTATATATTATATATTATCTATATCTATATACTATATATAGTATATATGATATATACTATAGGTTATATGTATATGTATATCGCTAATATATATATATATATATTACTATTATATGATAGTAGTATATATATATATATAGCATCATATACTATATATATATATATAATTATATAGGTGATATATTGTATATATATTATATATAATAGTTATGATATATATATATAATATATGTATATATATATAGTTATAACTATATAGTATACGTACGTAGTATAGTATGATGATTAGAACATAGTATGATATAGTAGGTATCATATATTATATATATATATCTATATATATATATATATAGTATATATTATATGATATATATAATGTATATATCATATATATAATATATATATTATATATAGTATAGTATATATACTAACATATATATCATATATATGTATATAATACTAATCGTATATATATAATATATAAATGTGATTTACGTATAGTTATATATAGGTATATATGAATATATATATATTATATATATATAGTACTAATATATATATATATATATTTCTAAAGTATTAAATAAATATAATATCAAAACAAATTTTCTAGGTTTTCTTATTCTCTTGAGTTTCAAGATTAATTCAAAATTAATTTATAATAATCTAATTACATTTTTTTTTTTAATTTTATTAAATTATTCTTATCTAATTTTAATAAAATAAATGACGAAATAAATATGATAATAAGGAAAAAGAAATAAGAATAATAATTAATTAATTTCATTAGACTTTAATTCCAAATTGATTTGACATTTTTATGTAATTTGATTTATTAATATTTTATTAACTAAATTTTTTCTTTTTTAATAAAAGTTCATATCTCAAGAGTAGTGTCTTATTCTATCAGGGAACTAGTCTGGGTAATTATAACCAAGGATCCGGAGCAGGGGTCGAACCCTAGCCCGTGCCACGCATCTCTCTTCCTTTACCGACTGATACACGATGCCTAGCGATACACTATAATAGCAAAACAAAAAACTATTGAAAAAATGACAAAGTTTTCAAGTCATCGATCAAGAATTTCAAGTTTTAATATTTTATGTAAATAAAATTTATTAAAACAAAACTCTTGGAAAGACAACAAATCTGTAATTCTAAGAAGACTCAAAGTTAGCAACAATATATAATATTACTATATATATATATATATATTATATATATATAGTATATATATATATGTATATACGTATATATTGTATATAATATATACTATATATATATAATATATATTATCACTATAAATATATATATATATTATAGTATATATATATATATATATTATATATATATATATATATATAGTATATATATATACTATATA
>JABUQX010040415.1:0-5000 GCA_015478945.1 Trachelipus rathkii
ATTAATATATTAAATATATTATATATATATATATTATATATTAATATAGTATATATATTATATATATTTAATATTTATATATTATATATTAATTATATATAATATAATATTATATATTAATATATATATTATATAATATATATAATTATATAATATAATATTAATATATATATATAATATATATATTAATATATATAATAATTATATATATTATATATATATAATATATTGAAAGTTCTTGTGGTCATAAAACTCTTAATAAATTTATTATACTCGACTAATTACTCGCATTATACTCGACAATTACTCGTAGTAATAATAGATGATAATTTAACTATCCGATTCGCATGCCGCTATACCTGACGGTTAGTGAATAATACTAATCCGCTTATCACTCTAATAATTATTAATAAATATATTAATATATATATTAATATATATATATATATATTAATATATATATTTATATTATTATTATAATATATATAATATTAATATATATATATATTATTAATATATATAAAATTAATATTAATTATAAGTATAGGTGCTTGGAACCCTGCTGGGGTCTAATACACGGCATTTCTGCACTGGGGTGCTTCTTTCTTGGGTTAACAGAGCAACCAACCAAAAGTCAGCAATACACCTAATAACTGTGATGGGTCACAACTAAGTATTCTTATGTTATAGCTAGACAATTATAGCATAATAACTATAAGACAGAGTAAAATTAATAACTTCGGGGCAGCAGACTTTTCATAAGTATATTCTCGCATGCGTGTCTCTAAAATAGGCCAGTGTAGGGCCGTTTACAACGCAATTGTCATCCTCCATGACTCCTAACCCTCAAATACAGCTGCCACTGGGATATATATATATATATTATATATATATATATATATAATTAAATCAATTCACCTCCTGAAAAAAGAAGGCATAAATATATATATATTATATATATATTTATATATATATATATATATATATTAATAATATATATTTATTATATATATATATATATTAATTATATATATATATATATATATATATATTATTATTTATATATATATATATTTAATATATTTAATATATATATATATATATAATTTTAATTAATATATATATTATATATATTATTATAATTATATTATATATATTATATATATTATAATATTATATATATACTTAATATATTAATGATATCATATATGATATATGCGATAGATTAGTGTGTGTGTATGTGTATATATATATATTTTATAATATATATAATATTTAGCAATTAAAATATTATATAGCTCATTACATGATAAATATATACTAGATAGATAGTTATATACTTCCAATAAATAAGTGAAAGTTTCAATTTTACGGAGAGAAATTTTAGGAATATTTCACGAATAAGTGAATAATTTGGTAATACAATAATTTATCATTATTTTCATAATATCACTCTTTATAGTATATGAAATTGAAATATAAATATACATGTGATAATTTGGTAAGTTTCTATAATAAACCTATTAATTCTGGCTTTATTTTGTTTCTCTGTAAACGTCTTTATTCTATTTTATAGTGCTATGTAATGTGCCAAGCTTTGATGTCAACTATTGATCATAATAATATTAATATAATTTATATAATTATTTTAACTATTATAAAAATAATTCATTCCAAGCAAATTTTTAATAATGTTGATTTTCTCTACTAAAACATACAAAAGTTAAATAAGTTATTTAATAATTTGTTATTATTTGTATTTTTGTGTAGAATTATTTCTTACAAAAGTTAAATAATATATAATTTTACTCTGTTATCTTTTAATTATTATATAATCTCTTGAATAAAAAATAATAATAAATCAACTATATAAATTTTTAAAGTAATTATCGGTCAAAAATTGCAGATTTATTCCAAAGTTAATTTTATACGTGATTGTGCTTTTCAATATTGCTAAAAATCCTCACACGTTCTTACTGTACTCATGTTGGAAAATTCTCAAATAATATAATACTCGCAATTATTTATAACTTTACAGTAACAAAATATGAGATGTGTATAATTATCTTATACATAGATGTAAACAGTGTTACGACCATCGTATATTATAATTTATTAAGCTGCTTATTCGTATAGATTTATACTAAATTTTAATGTATAGTTCTCTTCATTAGAGTGTTAGCTGATAAGATATTACTCTGTTAGATCATGATCTTTGTCTGCTTTGTTATATGTGTTCGAAACATCACTTTTTATACTATAGATATATTAGAAATCACCCTCTCTATAGAGATAGAATAGTATCACAATAATGTAATGGAATTATATGAAGTTAATTATATGAATATATTAATTACGTGTGTGATTGCTAACATAACAATTTTTTCAAGCAATGTAAACTCAACTCTTCCAATTTAAGTTATGTGTGTTCTTGATCATACATAGCTGGAACCAATTGTTAAAATACGATTATAATTCTTTATGTATATTGTCTCATTAAGGCTTCCTCTCTCACTATTCATTTTGCAATTTAATGGGCAGTAATACACTTGGTATTCTATCTACATATCATTACTTGCCGCATCTTTGCATCACAATATTACACGTATATATCTGGTACCATCACGATATATCTGAACTATTCTTCTCATTTAGTAATAATTATGGGAGTAGGATATTAGGTGATTTTTTACTCTCTACATATCTCTATATTTTTGATTTATCTGAGATAGATAATCAATAATCTTTTTTTCTCTACTTTTAATGGAGCATTCCCAATACATCTTGATTTGATATCCAGATGCCTGTATAAAATTCAGGTATACAGTAATCCTAATGTGTAATTGTTGAGAGAAATGTATTTCTTTCTCTAAATATGTAACTTTAAGCCGATTGAGAAAGAATTCAAAACTATGTAGCTCTGATAGTCTACTAAATAACTATTCGTTCGAATATATATATAAGATCTCCTTTCAAGTTGGTGATCTATTGTTGTCAATAACTAACATATAAATACTTATTTCACGACCTATTATTGAATGCTTCCCATCATTCTTTTATTGAGAAATCATGATCTCGTAACTCATGGTCAGCTATATAAACTTTATATACTAAATTATAGCCTATGGTTACGGTTACACATAGATATATATTATATATATATATAATCACTCAGCTTTATTTCAATTTTGCTATCTGTTGATAACTGGATAATTGAGAAAATTACTCACAGTATTATGAAAGCATTCTCCATTCCTTTCGAGATTTGATATTCACTATAATTATACTATATATATATCACCATATTCACATTTGAATGTGGAGTGGTGGTAGTTTACTCAGTATAGTACACTAAAACTATGGAGGTACTAAATTTATTATCGGGGAATATTTATATTATTTTATTCACTATACTATAGACTGAATCCTTGCGAGTGCTGGTGCGTTAGTTTTATCGTAAGATAAGGTGGATATGTGTACGGTTTTCGAATAGATACTTGTGTCCTAATACTTAATTTTACTAAGAGGCAATATCTAATAATTAAGGAAAACAATAAAAAATATATAATAATGTGTATATATATACAATAAGACAATGATAATACCAAGCAAATTAATGCTACAGAAATTCCATATACAAGAAACTAATAAAAGACCAAAATGAGTGTGTAATATTAAGACACACAGAACCACTAACAGATAGGTACTTCATATTCGAGTACTATAAGAATTAGAACCTATATATCCCATTATATTCATATAAGTGTCGTTCTCTTTTGATAAATAAATATCACAGTAAAGGCGTGATTAATGAATGTTATCTTGAATTGGTAATATAGTACAAAATATACCGTAATCAATACTAAACTACCCATGTATTGAGTAACTTCGCAGTCCCTCCACCCACCCACTCCGCTTTTATGATGCATATACTTTGTGCTCTATAAGATTCTCAAAATAGTCGTACTCGATGTCATTAATTATTTGGATAAACTAATATAAATTAATATAATAATTATATATATATATATATATTATATATATATAATTATAAGTTTCTTTATATTAATTGACATATATCACTCAAATATATATGCTTACGTCAACAAAAGTTTATTTAGCATCATATAAAGCTAAACATATCATAACTTGAATACTAAAGTATAATTAATTAAATTTACATAATGACATATACTTAACATACATCGCAGATGAGTAAATCCGCTTATAACATCCTGAAATATTCATACTTATTACTAAAATTTGATAAATATAGTGTATAAGCTAAACAGTCATATACTCAATATTACTCGATATTAGAGTAATAGTTATATTATGGGAGCATAATCCCTAGAACCTATCATTTTTTCTATAATAAATGATAGAGATTAATATTACGGGTTTAATTAATAGAGAGGAATTTAGTATAGCCCGAATAGGCTATCATATCGACATATAACAGACATAATAGAAGGTTTTTGATCTATGTTTTAAGTATTCTATTATTATGTTTGTGTTTATGTTTATGTTTAATTTAGTATTATAATTTATTATTACTATATCATCGAATGAAAATTTAATGATTACTAACGAATGTGATCTTATTTCGTGAGCTGACTGTGGCTAATATCTAAAAATCATATAGATATAGACTCGTTTTAACTACTCACTCGACTCTGACTCCGACTTATATCCGACTTATCACCGAACTTATACCTCGATCTCGCTACAACTCCGACTTAATATACTACGACTTACCGTGGTTCCGTGGACGTGCGGTATTAATTACTACGGCTCGGCATTAAGATTTACTATACCGGTTTCCTAGTACTAGTGTACGGTTCAACACTCGTTATTGATATTATAGAATGAACTTTGATATTTTTTTTTATTTATTTATTTATTAAATTATATTTATTATATTATTTTATTATTATTTTATTAATATATATATTAATATATATAATTATTAATTATTATTTATATATATATTATAATTA
>JABUQX010040415.1:12500-20648 GCA_015478945.1 Trachelipus rathkii
GTTAAGCCTTAGTTAAAAGGTAAGTAAAGTTGCCGACATTGTTCTGGGAGATAGTTATATATATATATATATATATTATATATATTATATATCATATATATAAGATATATTATATATAATTATATATATATAGGTGATATATATATATAAGATATATATATAAATATATAATTATATATATATATAATATATATATATATACTATATATTAATATATATATTATATTTATATATATATATTACTAATATATATATATATTATATATATAAATATATATATATAATATATATATATATATATATATATATATATATATATATATAATATATAATATAATAGTATATATATTATAAATATATATATATATATATAATATATATATATATATATTAAATAAAGAATTGAGGCAAAGGGGTAATGTTCGATTATTCATTCTCAAGTTCTATTGGCCGTATCCGCTTGAAATTTGGAATACATATAGGAGGTGATGTCACTTCGTCGTAGCCTAGGTTACATTGGGCTGAAGGGGGATGCAGCCCTTTCAAATTTTAGGATCCCCTTTAGAGTGTCATAGAGCTTTCGTACCCCTTCCGCCCACATGGTACTTTTATTGTGGGTGGTATCATCGTCATCGTAAGACGTGGTTACCTATCCCTGCATCCCCATAGGGGGGTGCCATCTCCCTCCAGGTTGTTTTCCTGATTATGATCTTATATATAATGGCAAGCTTTTAGTGTTCGGCCATTTTGAGGCAAAGGGTTAAGATTTTATGGTTCGAACCTTTACAGATTAATACGAAATGCAAATCATGTCGGCCATTGATTTGAGAATTTCCATTACATTGCTAGATTTTGACATTTGATGTGCCAAATTAGGGTTTCTAAAATCGGCGAAACCGTTGTCGATGGTTTTGGATCTCTAAACAGTTAGGAAATCCAAGTCATGTTGGCCCTTGACTTGAATTTTCTTTAACTTCGTTAGATTTTGACACATTATATGTTAAATTACGAGTTCCCAATACCGGGGAATCTAATTCGAAGGTCGGCGACAAGTATCAGCCAAGTCTTGTCAGTAGCTGACTTGGTCAAGGCTCCAACTCCGTAGGAGTTTGGCTCTTTTGACTAAGTGACAACGAAAAGTTTCTAAGGTCGGTGAGATCGTCTTCGGAGGCTCTGGAGCTTCTGGACGGCAGGAAAATCCAAGTCATGTCTGCAATTGACTTGAATTTTCCCTAAACTCTTTAGATTTTGACACTTGATGTGTCAAAGTACAGGTTTCTAAGGTTTTTGAGCGATTTTTAGATCAGGATAACCGATTTCTGAGTTTTAAAGGTGCCGGAGCACTGAGCCTTGGCTGGAGCCGGTGCTGAGTCGCGAAGAAAAGCACCGAGTATTTTCTATAGTAATATATATATTATATATAATATAATATATATATATATATAATATATATATATATATATATATATATATATATAAATATAATATATATATATAATATATATAATTAATATGTATAAGATTAAATCACTATCTAAAACCTAACTCCCGCTATGCTGCATCCCAATCCGCATACGCCAATCCGCAATCCGCAATCCGCGGAGTAGTAATTTTAAACTAATTCGCATCCGCATCCTCCTCCGCGGATTAGTGAAAAATCAACAGTCCGCTACACCTCTAGTTATATATTATATTAATATAATATATATATAATATATATATATAATATATATATATATATTAATAATATATATATATATATATATATATATATAATAAATATATATATATTATAATATATATAATATTATATATATATATATAATAAATATATTAATATATATATAATATATATAATATATAAAATAATATATATATATATATATATATATATATAAGATCATAAATATATATATAGTATATATAATATATTTATATATATATATATATATCTATATATATATATTACAGAGGTAGGGCATCGTTACTGAGAAAAGTAATTTCGATATCGTTTTCTCCTTTACTCCGAGAAAGCAGTTTCCGTTATCAGTATTCTCATTTCTTTGTAAATTAAAATGTAACGAAACTGCCGTTACTTCCGTACATATAGGCTTTTGACAGATGACATTGTACGGTTTCTTAAGTTATTTATTGTTTGGTGTATACTTAAGATTTTCAGCATATCATTATTAATTGAAAAACACATACCCTCACGCTAAACCCTAGCGCACTCCAAAACTTAGTTCCTTTACGTCCACCAACGATTTAATTGCACCAGCTCACCTCCTACCATTCACAACTCTCCTATTACACTTATAACACATTCGTCTCTTCCTTCAAACATATACCTAATATTTAAACCATCAGACACTTGTCCCTTGTTGCTCACCCCATCTACCATAATTTCAGCACACGGAGGGCTTCCTCACTCACGAACCATAACCTTCACTCTATCTACTTTTGCCTTCAAATATCTTTTTTTACACACCCGCCAACAATGCTCTCTACCAATCCTCTCAAACTCTCTCGGATTTGCACCAAAAACCAAATAATCCTCAATATAATAGTAGGGCAGCCCTCCACTCCCTCCCCATTCCCATCAATTCGTAACACCACCCCTGCCAAACCCAACGCTCTAATTCTTCATACCCCATCATATTACCAAATTTAATACTAAGAAGACCTAGCACATCCCTGCCGATCACTCCGCAATTATTAGAAGAACAATCACTTCTCAACTCCATTTATTCTTACACAGCTTCAGACACTATCGTCATACATACTTGATTCCAGTTTAGAAGCTTACCACCGAACCACCACATATCAAATAACTTCTGAAATAGAGCTTTCCCTACTAATACTATCGATATAACGCCTGTTTGTCAAATCCAAAAAAAACTAAATACAATTTATTCTTCTCCCTCATTTTCTGAATCATTTGTTTCCAATGTAAATAATTTGGATCCACGACATCCTCTACCATTCAAACGCACTTATTTATTCTTCGCAAATCGTGCTATTACTACTTTAACATTCTTGGACCAAAGTACCAGTATTATTCTTCCCTTAACTACACTTAATAAACTAATTTCTATAATTCCTACAGTACTCTTATCTCCTTACCCTTGATACTAAAGGTAACTATTACTGCTCTCTTCCAATCCCTCGGACTATGCCTCCATAACGCTTTTGTTCCACACTGTCCATAATCAAGTCAATCACCAATTTCTCCTACGTTCTTGAATCATTTCCACCGGTAATTTCCCTTATATCCTGCCAGCCTTACCATTCTTCAACTTTCTCAGCTCGTAACCATTACCCTCCTCCTTAGCTGAATCGACCTCATCCTCAAAAACCTTTCTTTCTTGCACCATGCAAACCCACACATACTTCCACTATCGCCTCTCATTGACTGCCAATGTTATGAAGATTTTCGAAGAGTTCCCAACCGACACTCTAGTCGACATTTCATTTCACTAAACAGCGAAGCTAATGTCACCTCTTTGAGTCATGCTTCGAGTAAAATTTCTCTTATATATATATATATAATTATATAAATAATATATATATATAATAAATATCATATATATTATATATATCATATATATAATAATATATAATATATATATATATATAGGCCTAATTATTAATTGGTTGACTCCCAGGAGCAAAAATCATAATTAATTATCGTTATTTTAACTAATTTAGGTAAATAATTAAATTTTGGTGTAACCTAACCTAATATGCTAACCTAACCTTAAACCTATACTTAACCTAACCTATGACCTAACGTAACCTAAACCAAACTTAACCCAAATTAACCTAACCTAATATTAACGGAGTCAACATACTTTATAAATGTCCCAGTAATAATATATAATATATTATATATATATATATATATATATATATATATATATATATATATAATATATATATATATATATATAATATATTTAATAATATATATATATATTGGGGTGATTCAAAATTATGTAAAAATTTTTGGTAAACTGAAAAGAAATGTAAAAAATAAAGGTAAAGTTCCCATAAGGTATGAACCGTAATTGGCTTAAGTTTCCCGTGCTGTCTGTCTGATGTGTTTTTTACTAAATATTTTGTATCTACGAAACCAATGTAGTTACAAACCTCTATTTGGGGATAAACGTAATGTTGTTGTAGTGCCAATGACTACAAAAGAGAAGTATTCAGAGATTTACACACCTAATTAAAAATGGCGGCCGTTATACAAGTATTTGAGGCGACATTCCATGAAAGCGGATGGCTTAGGTTAAAATGTTAAGGAACCCAAAAACACCTATTGTTGTCAGAATCAAATGGTAAAACATTTAATAAATTATGACTATTAATAAGGGAATGTAAATTTTAGTAATTGGAGACATCTCATTTAAATAATTAAAAAACTCTTCCACAAACAGCTACTTCCTTGCCATTAAACATTTCACACATTGTTGACCAATAACAACCCAGCTGAACTGGGTATTACATATAAATGCGCCGTTCCTGTTTGTTAGCATTAAATTCTAACTCACTTGACTCTGTGTGGTCTCTTACGTGGTTCTTTCGTTATTGAATATGGATCGTAATTACCATGTGTATTCATACTCTGAAAACTAGCGACAATGCATCTTAATATAGGGATGACACCGCAATATGTTCGCAGCAAGACTTCTGACCACAGTAGAAATATCCCAACTCGAATTTGTCCACGCGCATAGGTTTTCGCCACATTCATCAACGCCTGTCTGAAACAGGTTATTTGCAGTCCAAAGAGCACACTAATGCAGGCAGACCCCCGACTACTAGGCACTGTTGATTTAGAAGAATCCAGTTCTTAATGAAATTTATGAGCATCCCTGAAGACCAAGCGAGAATTGGTTTACTACCGTTTATTCGAGCCAATCTAGTATTAGGAGGTTACTACAACAAGTAACAGTACACCCAACCAACTACATATCTGTGCCATATTCTATGCCACGTGTCTATGCTACTCATGTTGAATTGTCAAGTGGTTTTTGAACAAATGTTATTGACCGCAACTTTTTAAACGAAGGTTTTTATTTCCGACGAGGCTCCCTTACAGATAAACAACTATCGTTAACGTTCATAACGAGCACATTTGGGCAGACGAGAATCCTCATGCCATTAAACATGAATACGTTCAACAACATGCATTTTCAGTAATCATTTGGACAGGAATTTACATGATCATTGTACTTATGTCCGAGCTTCCTCCCCAGGCTTTAATGGCATAAGTCTATTTAAACTTTTGAACATGAGCTCCGAACGTTGTTGATGATGTAGACCTCTTTAAGTTGCGCAATAAGCATGTGTTTTATGCATGATGGGACTCCTGCACACTTTAGTGTTGCAGTTCGTGAACATCTGAATGAGACCTTTCCCAATCAATGGGTAGGTCGAGGTGGCCCAGTTCCGTGCCAGCAAGGGTCACCGATCCTAAATCCTTTGGATTAATTATTACCTTTTGGGAACATTTTATAAAGACCTTGGATGCTCTTCTCCAATCGATCACCGTTGAAGAACTACTATAAGGATACGAAACGAATTGGAGAACGATCAAACAGACTCCTGGAATATTGAACCGGGTCCCGGACAATCGACCGAGAAGACACCTGGACTCGTACATCGGGAACAAACGAGTCATTTTTCCACCCCATCATTCTTAGTCTTTTTGATATCATTTGTAGGTGCTTTAGCAAACAGTATGTTTATGTTTTACAAAATTAACAAATCATACAATGAATTATTGGTGTTATTACACCTCGCTATTCCGAATGAGTTATTTGTTCCTCAAATACTTTTAACATCCGCCATTTTAATTTAGTGTTTGTCCCTTACTTGGTTTCGTAGATACAAGATATTTAGTGAAAAACACATACAAGACAGCAAGACGGAAAAATAAGCCCATTACTTATCTTTATAGGAACTTTTACTTTATTTGTTGCAATCTTATCAGTTGCCAAAAACTTTTTACCATAAATTTGAATCACCCTATGTATATAAATATATATATAGTTATATAATATAATATATAAATAGTATATAATAAATATATATATATATATATACTATTATATATATATATATAAATATATATATATATATATAATATATGGTGTGTGTGTGTGTGTGCTGTGTGTACGTGTGTGTGTGTGTACCAGCTATCAGGTAGGCACTAAGTGCCTGTCAGTTCGGTTCCAACCTTTAAAATTGAGTCTATATTTTAGGCAATTAAGAAAGTAATTGAAAATGTATATAAAATATATAAATGTCGTTTCCCTCGTTCTTTATATTTTTAGGTGTTAAATATTGCATTTAATTTAATTACAAAATTATATAATAAAGAAAGGAAAAAATAATGGAAAGGTAAAGAAATTACTGCCTCTCTTTGGATTGTAAAAAAAAAGAAAACGAGGGAAAGGACAGGCTGGACACTTGGTGATGTCGCCTTGACGGGAGTGTCGGTGCTTTTATACTGTTCTTTGAATCCCAACTTTTTTGGTTGATAAATGTCCAGTGGTAAAAGCAAATTGGGTAGAGCAGTTCACTCAACTGCTGTGATTGCATATCAGAGAATTTACTTCATGGTAAATTCCCAATAATATATATATATAATTATATATATATATAATATATATAATATATATATATATATATATATATATATATATATATATATATTATATATATATATATATATATATAATATATAATATAATATTAATACTATATATATAATAAGAAATAGAATTTTTTAGCTTCACAGGTGTCAATTACCTATTCAACCTTCAAAGAAAGTTAAAAAACTATAAGGTAACCTAAAAAGTAACGGGGAAAAATAACGGAGCTATAGGTGTTTTCATGAAAAGAAAAAGTAACGATTCCAGATACGTCTTATAACCAAAAAAACTAGTTCCGTTAGTAACGAAGTAACGGATCGTGCCCACCCCTACATATAGCAAAAACACGAAAGTAAATAAATTATATCATAAATGATATATATATATCTATATATATATATATCTATAATAAATATATATATATATATATAATATATATATTTATATATATACTATATCTATATATAGATATATTATTATATATATATATCTATATATGTATATATATATATATAAATATATATATATATATATATAAATATATATATATATATATATATATATATATATTATATTATAATCTATATATATATATATATTATATATATATATAATAAATAATAATAACTAATATAAATATATATATATAAATATATATATATATATAAATATATATATATATATTATTATATATATACATAATAATATAATAATATATATATATATATATATATATAATATATATAGTAAATCTATATATATATATATATATAAGGTGGGCCTGAAAAATAAAAAATTTTAACAAAACAAAAAGTTCCCCTCCTGAATTACCCTAGCTTTTGATTTGTAAAACACATTTATGAAGAAAAAAGTCAGTGGTTATTATTTTTATCTGACCCACTTGGGTTTAAGTCTCAAAATGTAAAATTTTTGACATTTTTATGGGTTAAAAATACAAAAATAATCATAAATGCTTTATAAAATAAGCTACAAGCATCAATTATGATACCAAATGTATGCGGAATTAAATTTCGGAAACCAATGTTAATTGAAATCACAATTTTTTCTCAAACCTATATTTATGAAGTTTATTGCCAAAAAACTAAATTTTTTATGTTTTTTAGTTGAAATAGTGGCATATACTACAAAAATATGACAACGGATACTTTTAATATATTACCCCTATGTTCAAATTAACTATCAAGATATAAAATCTTTACAATTGTAGTGCAGTGGTTATTTATATAGAAAACAGAAACACACACCTGAAGAAAAAAATATTACGTAAACATTAATATTTAAGATCACTTTTTGATTTGAAATTTTTAATTAATTACCTGGACCTAATTTTGTTTCGAATAACTCCATCTCTGCAATCGTGTCCAACCACAGATGCTGAAGCTTCAGTAACAAGTTTTACATGTCTTTCAACATTTTGGCTGACACTCATGTCTTAACTTAAGTGGTTTTTCGATAAATTCAAGTA
>JABUQX010040416.1:0-17500 GCA_015478945.1 Trachelipus rathkii
CCGCCCTATTTTCTCTGCTTTGCCTCCATTAGTAAACAAACTTTGGAGAAATTAATACTAAACAAAATTTCCCACCCATTACTAAACCAGATTTCCAACACAGATTCAAAAGCAACCAGGTACAACACAGCCCCACTCCCTTACACAAACACATCATTTAATGGCTTCAACCAATAGTCCTTTCCCACAGATCAATAACTCACTGCAAAGACATAAACAAAAGCATCGGACACATTGTCCCCACCACAACATCCTTATCAAAAAATCTCCACTCCCCCCTGGTTAAATAATGACAAAAAATGAGCTCGCCATTTCCTCACCAATTGTTTCGCAAAGGTTTCATACAAAAACAACCTCTCTCATTCCATCAAATTACAAAATGGCGTCCCAGAAGGCGCCATTCTCTCTCCATTCTTGTTCAACTTTTTCACAGCAGATCTACCCACCCCAACCCACCAATCCACCAAACTTATTACTTACGCAGACGACATCAGTCTTATTTACCAACACCCAGACGTAAACATAGCCACACAACATACCCAGGAATATTTACATTTATTAGAAAATTGGTTAACCTCCAACAGAATGACAGCATCCCCCCCTTAAATCCTCCATTACTCTTTTAACTACTGACCGTCACCAATCCTCCCTCCATCCTATAATCACCTTGAACAACAACCTCCTTCCACTAAACAAAAACCCAAAAATATTAGGACTTACCTATGACACTCACATCATGACGTTCTCCCCCCCATCGACCCAAATTCACTTGCCTCAACCAGACGTAATTAAACACCCTCCGACCTTTCTTTCTATTCATAACTTCGGCGACAAAAAACACACTCATCACTACTTATAACAACTCCTTTAGAACAAATCTAAACTATGCCTCTCCAGCATGGTTCCAGCCTCTCAAAATCAAACAATAAATTACAATCTATCCAAAACACAAGCTCTCAGAATTTATCACAGGTTGCACAAAAACCACCCCAATCCAACATCTACACGACGAAACTTCCATCCTCCCCATCTCCACACACCTGGAGATGGTGGGGACTCAATTTTATCAAAAAACCCGTAATCCATCCCACCCTTGTCACCAAATTCTCTCCAAACCCCCCCCCCCCCCCAAACACCAAAACCCCCCCCCCCCCCCCCACCCCAACTTCTCTTACAACACTTACAACATAATTCCCCCTCCCCCTCTCAATAGGTCATGGATTATGCATATCCATACACATCTAACCAACACATACCTTCAAAACCGCCCAAATAACAATTTACTAAACACCCCCTCCCCAAAACCTTCCCCTAGAGAAGAAACGCTGTCCAGAAGAGGCCAAATCGACCTTGCCCGGAGCAGATCAGGTCACCACCCTAAACTCATGCAATATAAATATAGATTCAAACTAGATAATGTCACCTCCCCCACTTGCACCAGATGTTATAATTCCCATGACACAATAGAGCACCTCCTTCTGGGGTGCTCTGCTCTCGACGCCCCCGCGCCGATTTCTCAATATCCTCACTTCTCGACCTGTGGAACCGCCCAGTGGCGGCAGCCGGCTTATATATATATATATATATATATATATATATATATATATATATATAAATAGTATACTATATTTATATATATATATATATATATATTATATATATAATATATATATATGATATTATATATATAAATATATATATAATATTATATATTTATATATTATATAATCGTATTTTAATAATATATAATATATATATATATATATATTATATATATATATATATATATATATATATATATATATATATATATATATATATATATATATCTATAATCTAACAATCTATATGTATTTTCAAATATATTGCAGTATATATACTATATATATATATATATATATATATATATATATATATATATATATAGTATATATATATGATAATATATATATATATATATTATTATATATATTATTACGGTATATATATATGAAGGAACGATAATGGCCCAGTCACTGAACCCGAGGGACACCACTCTTTAACTATTTCCAGATGACCTATATGCCAATTTAGTTGTACACACTGTTTTCTATTCCACAACCACTTTAATCCCACCACCACCACCTCCACCTATACCACATTGCTCAAATAACTTCTTCATCAGCGTATTTTGGGGAACCTTATCAAAAGCTATGCTAAAGTCTAAATATATAATATTTCAAGACTTTAGCAAAGCTTTTTGATAAGGTTCCATACATAGGCTGATGAAGTTATTGCAAGTCAAAGTAGGGATCACCCCTTGCCCAGTGGGCCACAACCATACCCCTTACAAAACCCCGCCACATTCTTATTATGCACCTTTATTCTCGCCTCTGTCAAACTTACATTTCTCTCCTCCAGCAGGGTTGGTTCACACTTTCTGGAAAGTCAGGGAAAAAAATTGGTCAGGGAAACGTTTTAAGATATGCTGAAAGTCAGGGAAATTCCAAAAAAGTCAGGGAAATTTTAAAATTTCAAAACATATGAAGAATGATCCATGGACCAAGTTGCATATTTTTGATATATTTTTTTTCCTTACTGTATAATTGTTGAATAAGAGATGTATTTGATAAGTGAATGAAAAGGATGGGCGAGGAATGACATTCCATAAATCTACTTCTATCCTGTTTCTTTCTATTTTTAGTTCACTATTACCTACTATTCTTCCTATTCTGTTCTTAGAGGTTGTTCCAAGTTCATCCTTTTGATTGAAGGTGATTGGTATGGATGTGTTTTAGACTGTATGACTTATGACTTAATCTGTTTATATCTTTTTCTTTTTTAGGGATTTATACTTTTTGAGGTGTTTTTTTTTATTGAGGTTTGACGAAGTGATTTTGGGATTTTTGTGCAGTTGAAGGTATTTATTATTTATTTATAAAATGACTTCAAACAAAAAAACTAACTTTAACGACCAGTGGTTGGACGTCAAACTGAACCCACAGTTTATCAGGTGGTTGGGTAAAGGACCTGATAGTTCCAAGGCATACTGTAAAGTATGTAAAAAGAACTTTGATCTATCTAAACATGGGATGCCATCGAAGTTTCACATTTCAAGAGGGGAAACTTCATCTGAATTTTAATTCAAAACTCGGCAGGCCAAACCCAATCATTAAAAACTTTATTCGTGTGTTCTAATAATACAATATAGTGAAAGTTCGTGTGCACTGAAAATTATGCCATTCAATCAACTTCAATCATACCCAACCGATTGTAAATGACCCTGATTGTTCTATTAATAACCCGAACCAAAAATTCAGTTTATCAATCTGTTTCATCTTTTTGCATTAAGATGATGTTACAGGATCTGAAATACTATGGGCATTAAAAGTGGTGGATGATAAAATGTCTTTAAACTGTGTGCAGATATAAAGGGAAACATATTAATTTAAATGTTTCCAGATTAGTACGGTAGCGTCAATTTAAAATGGCATCTGATGAAATGTAGATTATGTGATTAATTGCAGACTTGCTCCCTATTTTTCTAGAAAGCAAAAGCACCATTAGCACTTCTACATTTTTGCAAGTGAAGCTCTTCTTACCCTTGAATTTAAAATCAAAAATATTTTGGATGTTGATTGGTCTTTCAAGGGAGACTTGATTAGGTGTTTTTTTCTATAGTACCTGGGAATCAATGTTATGTGGAATTTTGGCAAATTATTAAATTAGGACTGATATTTTCACATGGAAATGGGACAGTGGAAGGAGGGTTTTCTATAAATTAAGCAATTTTAGTGGAGAATCTGAAAGAACATAGTCTAATTTCTCAAAGAACAGTGCACAATTGCTATTAGATCTCATGAAAGTATTCATAAAGTTCCATTCACTCAAAAAATGTTGACAAATATAAGAGCTGCCCATAGGAGATATGAAGAACATTTCAAAGAGTCAAAACAGAACCAAGAAGAAGATAATAAAAAGGTTGAAAAAGAAAATTATCCATAAGATCTATTAAACTTTGAAGAGCAGGACAGAGAAGATGTTAAAAGTGAGAGGCATTGAACAAAAAGCTGCACTACCACGCAATACGGCAGTTGCTTGAGAAGAAAAAGTTAACCTAAATCTCCCCATTAGAACTTTTGTGATGATCACAGTGGACGTTATTCACCTAGTCCATTAATGTAAGCTTTTAATTATTTCCTTTTTGTATAAATAAAACTGTTTTTTCTTTTGGAAAAAAATAAAAAAAAGAGTCGTTGGACGGCAATGGGGAAGGTATAGGCTGATTACTAAAAAAAAAAAATTTTTTTTAACATTTCATAAAATGATGAAGAACAGTTTCTAAAGTAAATTTTCAATAAATTTTTAATGTATGAACTGAGTAAATAGGCGCAAATAATTGATTGAATAGATAACTTTTAATACATCAAAGAAACGAAACCCTGGTCATGGGAAAATTTGCGGATTTGTCAGGGAATGTTCAGGAAAGTACTTGTTGTTGGAACTTAGCAAGTACTTTGCCTTTTTAACTTGCCATATTTTTTTTTTATCATTTTCCTACGTATGAATTATTATTTCTATATAATTATGGTATGTATTGTAAACAAATTTCCATTTATGAATATAAAGTATGTGTCATTATATATATTATATATACTATATATATATATATATATATATATATATATATAATATAATACTATATATATATATAATATATATTATATATATATATTATATATATTATATATTATAATAATAATATTATATATTATACTGCTATATATATATATATATATAATATATAAATATATTATATATAATATATATATATATATATTATATATTATATATATATATATATTATATATATATAATATTAATACTATTATATATATATATACGGTATATATATATTATATCAAACCACCTTATTTCCCAGACTGGGGTAAGGTTGCACAACCATTGCACCGGGAAACAGAAAAGAGTAGAAGAAATGAATATAATATTTAAAACCAATCACTTTCGACTCGATTATTCTTACACACCTTCACTATCTCATACATACTGAAGGACTGATTGTTGAGAAGAACAAGGTGCGTTCAGGAGTGGTAGAGGATGTGTGAACCAATCTTTACATTGAAACAAATTGATTGAGAAAATGAGGGAGAAGAAGAATATATATTTATTTACATTTATTTATAACAGGCGTATGATAGAGGTAATAGGGAAGCTTTATGGCAGGTGTAAGTGATATATGGTGTTGGGGGTTAGGCTTCTAGAATGAATCAAAAGTATGTTATGACAGATAGTGAAGCGTTGTAAGAATAAATGGTGTCCAAAGTGATTGGTTTAAGGATTAATAGCGCTGGAGTGAGACAGGGTTGTGTTATTATGTCTCCTTGGTTATTTCAAAATTGTTATATGGATGGGGTTATTTGAAAAGAATTCGAAGGGGGGGAATGGCAGAAATGGTGCTTAAATGATGGAGAATGGGAAGATGAGTGGAAGGTGCCCTACATTATTATATGCGGATGATTTGGTTCTGTGTGGCGAATCTTTGAAAAGAGAGTTTGAGAGGATTGCTAGAGAGATTTGTGCAGGGTGTGTGTAAAACAGGAGGGCTTGAAAGTTAACGTTGGGAAAAAGAGATAAGGTTAATGGTCGTGAGTGAGGACAGTCCTTCCCAGTGTGAAGTTATGTTAGATCGGTGAGCAGCTGGAACAAGTGTTCGAGTTTAAAAATTTAGGGTATATGTTGGATGAGAAGCGGACGGATAATGCAGAGTGTAGTTGGAAAGTTGTGAATGGCAGGAGGTGGCTTTGGTGCAAATTAAATCGTTGGTGGATGTAAAGGGATAAGTCTTGAGTGTGCTAGAAGTCTTACATTGAGGGTATGTTGTTACCGTGTTATTGTATAGTGTGGGACTATTGTCTGGAATAAGAAAGTATAGATCTAAAGTTCAATGTGTTCAGATGGACAATTCTAGGGTGTTGCAGGTGTGAGAAGAATTGATAAAAATGAGGAATTAAACGTATTAGAGAGTTGTGGGGAAGAAAGGGAAAATGAGAGAATAAATGAGAGTATGTTGAAGATGGTTTTGGTCATATGGAAAGGATGAATGATAAATCGGTTGGTTAAGCGGATGTATAAGTGGCGAGTGCTGTTGGGAAACCGGCGGCTGGAGAGACCGAAGAAAAGGGGATTGAGTCAGTAAAAACGAATTTTTGAAGGAGAGAAATGTGAGTTTGGTAGGGGCGAGAAGAAAGGTGTATAACAGGAGGGAATGGCGGGGGATTGTGAGGGGGTATGGTTTTTGGCCCACTGGGCACAAGGGATTGAACCCTACATTGACGATCTACCATAGGAGGGTCCATCGCTGTCCCATGAAGCTTTAGGGTGATTTTCTGGACTGCGACGAGATTCTTCACTAACTAATGTACTGAGGCCTGGGCTTTTCTTTCACGTTTGTCATTTCTTTCTATGCTTTTCTTTTCCGACTGCTCGTCACGCACCTTACTCCCATTCTTGGAAAATAGAACGTAGATAAAGAAAAAAAAAAAGAAGAAATATATATATATATTATTTATTTATTTTATTATATATATATATATATATATATATATATATATAATATAAATATATATATATATATATTTATATATAATTTCAGAAATGGTGGGTTTCTTCTGCAACCGGTGAAAGAAAGTCCTTAGTGCTCAAAAGAAGTTGCTTATCCCTGTGGAATGCTCTGCGCCAATTATTCAATTCATCAAGAACGTCGAGCGTAAGAAACGGTTCCACCCAATTGTCTTTTTAAGTATTTTACATAAGTAATGAAAGCACTTGTATATGTTACTAAGCTACTGGGTGTTAAAATCTTCAATCTTTCAAGTGTTAGAAAATAATCCTCCAATTTGTCACAAGTGTCAGTTTCTAAAAGATTTTCTACCGACGTAATATTCGTCTCGGATAATATTTGTCTTACTTTTGAAGATGTATCATAACTATTCTCTACACTTTTTCTCTCTTTTAAGCCTTCTAGGTACTTCTTAAGCATTACAAATTGTTCCTGACCAAAGGGTGTAGTTTCAATCTTTATTACATTATGTATCTCGATCTCATTGCGAATTATTTTCCGGCACTTTTTGTGTCTTAGTCTTGATATATTGCATATACATAGGATCGGTATATGTTTCAATTTTATGTTAACTTGACACTTTCCCTATATATATAATATAATATATATATAATAATATATATATATATTATATATATTATAATATTATAATATAATAAATATATATATATATTATATATAATATATATATATATATTATTAAGATAAAATATATGATATATATATATATATATATAATATATATATATATATATAATTATATATAATATATATATATATATATATATATATATATATATATATATATATATATATATATATATATATAATATATATTATATATTATATTATATATATATATATATTATATAATTATATATAATATTATATTATATTACTATATATATATAATATTATATATATATATTAATATATTATATATTATTATATATTATATATATATTATATATATATTATATATATTATATATATATATATAATATAATATATATATTATATATATATAATATATATATATATATATATATATATATAAAAAAAAATTATTTTATATTATTTTGCTGTGTGTGTCTATGTGTGTAATCAGTAAAGGAACGCATAAAATACACATGCTTATATATATATATATATATATATAAATGAAAGAGAAAAGGAGATAAAATATCAAAGACTCAAACACGAAATCAGAAGAATGTGGAACACCAATGACATCGTGGTGATTCCAATAATAGTCGGAACGCTGGGTGTAATAAAGAAGAGTCTCATAAAACATCTGGAGAAGCTCCCAGTATCTGTCAACACACTGGAACTGAGCGTAATGGTTGTAAGAAAGAGCATTGCAATCTTGCGACTTGTGTTGGGATTTGGGTAAAAAATCTTTTTGGAATGTCCTTATGGTCAAGGTTTGACCACGGACATCTAAGATCTAAATACCTATAGATCTCCGAATAACCCCTTAAAAGGGAAGGGAAAAAAAATAAATAATAATAAAATTATTTAAATGTTCTGAGTGTGACTATGAGTGTAATGACAAAGGAAGCTTACGATTACACATGCTTAAACATGAAAGTATAAAATTATTTAAATGTTCTGAGTGTGGCTATGAGTGTAATCATAAAGGAAGCTTAAGATTACACATGCTTACGCATCAAAATATAAAATTATTTAAATGTTCTGTGTGTGGTTATGAGTGTAATCAGAAAAGACACTTAAAAATACACATGCTTACGCATCAAAATAGTGAACGCTGGGTGTAATAAAGAAGAGTCTCATAAAACATCTGGAGAAGCTCCCAGTATCTGTCAACACACTGGAAATGAGCGTACTCACAAGGGTTTGTTCAGTGGAAATAAACAGGTAGAGTCTCAAATTTTGATTAACACAGCTTATTTAAATAATCTTGCTGACATGAAGTCTGATAACAAATATATAATTATTTTAAATGCTCCTCCTAAACATAGATTTCATGTTGTTTTCCTAAAGAAAGGTAATCAAAATATAAAATTATTTAAATGTTCTGAGTGTGGCTATGAGTGTAATCACAAAGGAAGCCTAAGATTACAAAAGTGCTATATAATAGAAGTGGGAGTCCCAAATGATAATAACGTGGTGGCATATGAAATAGAAAAGGAGGTAAAATATCAAAGACTCAAACATGAAATCAGAAGAATGTGGAACACCAATGACATCGTGGTGATTCCAATAATAGTCGGAACGCTGGGTGTAATAAAGAAGAGCCTCATAAAACATCTGGAGAAGCTCCCAGTATCTGTCAACACACTGGAAATGAGCGTAATGGTTGTAAGAAAGAGCATTGCAATCTTGCGACTTGTGTTGGGATTTGGGTAAAAAATATTTTTGGAATGTCCTTATGGTCAAGGTTTGACCACGGACATTTAAGATCTAAATACCTATAGATCTCCGAATAACCCCTTAAAAGGGAGAAAAAAAAAAAAATAAAATAAAAAAAAAAAAATAAAATTAATTAAATGTTCTGAGTGTTGCTATGAGAGTAATGCACAAAGGAGACCTTAAAAAACACATGCTTACTCATCAAAATATAAAATTATTTGAATGTTCTGAGTGTGGCTATGAGTGTAATGAGAAAAGAAGCTTAAGATTACACATCCTTAAACATGAAAATATAAAATTATTTAAATGTTCTGAGTGTGACTATGAGTGTAATCGGAAAGGAAGCTTAAGATTACACATGCTTAAGCATGAAAAATAAAATTATTTAATAGTTCTGAGGTGGCTATGAGTGTAATCAGATAGGAAGCTTAAAAAGAACACATGCTTACGCATCAAAATGTAAAATTATATCGTGTACATGGGCGTCCGCAGAAAATTTTCCAGGGTGGGGCAAAGCTTATATATATATATATATATATATATATATATATATATATATTTATATATATAATATATATATATATATATATATATATATATATATATATATATATATATATATATATATTATATAAAGATAATTATATATATATTTGTACCATCCATCCTGTTAGGGTATGCCTGTCAGGTGCTACTCCTCCAGAATCTTCTCCAAAAATTTCTATCTTCAAATGTTCGTTCTTCTTCTACTTCCTCTACCGTCTTGCCTCTACGTTGTACAGCCTCCGCCACGAATCCATCCATCTGTTCCTCGGTCTTCCTGCTGGTCTCCTACCTTCTGGTCTCCAATCCATCATCTCTCTCAATCTCTCCCCTTCCCTCATTCTTTTCACATGTCCAAACAATCTTAACTGGTTTCTCTCCACGCATTCCAAAACAGGTTCCACCCCCAGTTCTCTCCTCACTAGCTCGCTCCTCATTCTGTCTCTCAGCGATACTCCTCTAATGAGTCTAAGTACTCTCATTTCCGTAGCTTCTATTCTGCTTTTTGTATCGTATTTCAAATGTCCAGCATTCACTTCCATACAACAATATCGGTTCATTTAATGTTTATATATTTAATATTTTAACCTCTGTTGGTATCCCTTTCTCCTTTCAAACGGGTATAACATTTCCCACATATATATATATATAATATCAATATTATATATATTATACTATATATAAATATATATATATATATATATATATATATATATATAATATATATATTTTGTACATCCCATCCTGTTAGGGTATGCCTGTCAGGTGCTACTCCTCCAGAATCTTCTCCAAAAATTTCTATCTTCAAATGTTCGTTCTTCTTCTACTTCCTCTACCGTCTTGCCTCTTGGCTGTATAGCTTCCGCCATCGCTTCTTCCATCTCTTCTTCGGTCTTCCTGCTGGTCTCCTACCTTATGGTCTCCAATCCATCATCTCTCTCAATCTCTCCCCTTCCCTCATTCTTTTTACATGTCCAAACAATCTTAACTGGTTTCTCTCCACGCATTCCAAAACAGGTTCCACCCCCAGTTCTCTCCTCACTAGCTCGCTCCTCATTCTGTCTCTCAGCGATACTCCTCTAATGAGTCTAAGTACTCTCATTTCCGTAGCTTCTATTCTGCTTTTTTTGTATCGTATTCAATGTCCAGCATTCACTTCCATACAACAATATCGGTCTCAGAATTGTTTTATATATTAATATTTTAACCTCTGTTGGTATCCCTTTCTCCTTTAGCAACGGGTATAACATTCCCACATTCTGTGAGAATCTCCTAATTCTCCCTTTCAACTCATCATCTTGTTTTCCTTGATCATCAAATACCACGCCCAAATACTTAAATCTATTCACTTGCTTAAGCCTTATATCTTCTATGTTCACTACTATCTCTTCCCTCTCTTTTGCAATCACCATTATTTCCGTTTTCTCTCTGTTTATTCTCATGCCCATTGACTTCAGTACCTCATTCCATCTATTCACAGCTTCTTGCAGGTCTTGAGCTCCTGATGTTATCACTGCCGCATCATCCGCATAAACCAAAGTGTGTTCCCTATTCTCCCTTATGCATATCCTTTTAAGGCAGCTGTCCAGGTAAAGTGCAAAGAGCAATGGTGACAGTACACTTTCCTGTCTAACTCCCGTTTTCACTTCAAACCCCTTCTCTCTTCCTGTTCCTCTAACCGTATTTATTGGATTTTCATACATACTTTTGATGGCTGCAATTTGTCTTTCGTATGTAATACATCGGGTCTTCTAACACTCTCCATAGTCTCTCCCTATTTATTCTATCGAATGCTTTTTCCAAGTATATGAATGCAGCATACGCCTTCTCATTCCACTCTATGATTTTCTCTGTTAGCATCTTCATGTAAAATATTAGGTCTGTGGTACTTTTCCCTGGTCTGAAACCATGCTGCCATTTTCCAATCTTGTCCTCGACCTACATTCTCAATCTTTTTTCCAAGATCCTCTCATATATTTTACTCACCCCCACCAACAATACTATTCCTCTATAATTTCCGCATATTCTTTTATCTCCCTTCTTATGTATCGGACAGATTACTGCTTTCCTCCATTCTGTTGGTATTTTTCTTTCTTTACATACTTGGTTTAATTAACAATCTTGTCAACCATTTAGTTAATCCCTCTACTGTTCTGAATAGTTCATTATTTAGTCCATCGTATCCTGGACTTTTCCCATTTTTTAGTATTTTAATTGCTTCTTTCACTTCCTCTATCTCTATCATTCTAATTTCCTCATGTTCTTGTCTTACTCTCAGGGGTATTTCATTCATTCCCTCCTCCCCTTCCTCTACGTTCAATAATTCCTCGAAATACTCGCTCCATCTTTCCGTCACCTCCTCTTCCTCTATAGAAGAGGTTCTCCCTCCTTATTCAAAACCGTATGCATTTCCGGTTCTTTATTTCCTCTCATGCTCTTGGCCATTCCATATAAAGGTTTTCCCGTGCCTTTCGTATCCTCTTTCAGTTCTCTTCATATTCTTCTCCAAGTAATGTCCTTACTTCTTTTTACATCCTCTGCATTGGTTTCTTGCGTTTACATATTCTATCCTGTTCCCCTCCGTTTTCGTCTTCATCCATTTCCAATACTTTGTTTTTGAGTTTCACTGCGTTCTTAGCATCCTCATTCCACCATGCCGTCTTCTTTTTCCTCCCCCTGCTACTTTTTTCTTTCCCAATATATATATATATATATATATAATATATATATTATATAAATTAAAATATAGATATATGTATATAGATATATTATATATATATATTAATATATATATATATATATATATATATATATTGTCCATGCCTTGGAGGGAATCCATGTGGGCTCCGCGGAAGATATGGGGTGCCATTCTACGCACTTCAGGCACATGTTCAGGGGTGCTGGGGGGTAAACAAAATCCCTCATCCTTAGGTCTGAGGTTTGGACCCGCATGAGGGATAAACACCTCCCTTCGAGGAGTGAAAAAAAAAAAAAAAGTAATTTAAAAGTATTTTAAATATATATTTATTAATGGTTTTCTTTAGCATGTTGATATGGTTTTCTTAATTTTTCAATTGAAGAGTTTATATGTGGAATGTATTATATATAATATATATATATATATATATATAATATATATATATATATTATATATATATATATAATAATATATATATATATATATATATATATATATATTATATATATTATATATAATATATAATCATATATAAATAATATCTTTCTTCTTTACCTACTCTTTCTTCCCAGACTGGGAGTAGGTGCGCTACAAGCATCGGAAAGGAAAAGCAGTAGGAGAATATTGACAAATGTCGAAAGAAAGCCCAGCCTACCGCCCTTCTGTACCATTAATTAGTGAAAAAACCTCGTCACAGACAGAAAATCACCCTAGAGCTCACATGGGACCGCGAACGGGGCCCTCACTATGGAAATCGTCAATTGTAGGTTCATCCCCTGGCCCACGGTGGGCCACAACCATGCCCCATACAAAACCCGCCCATTCTCTCCCTATCAATGCCCCTTATATCTTCGCACCTCTGCCAAACTCACATTCTCTCCTTCAGGACATTTCGTTCACGACTCGATCCACTTTTTCTTCGTTCTCCCAGCCGGTCGGTTCCAACACAGCTCACCCACTATAACAATCTGCTAAACCAAAACCCCGACTTATCATTTCATACCTTCCACATGACAAAACCATCTCAACATACTTTCCTTTATTCTCTCATTTACCGCCTTTCTTCACACCACACATCTCTAATAAGTTTTTTCCTCATTTATCTAATTCTTCTCACAACTAGCATGCTCCTAAGATTGTCCATCTGACCATATTGAACTTTTTAGATCTATACTTCTTATTCGAGACCTCACTACTATAGAATAACACAGGTAACAAATACCCTCATGTACGACCGCTAAGCGCACTCAAGAACTTAGCCCTTTAATTCACCAACGATATTTAATTGCACCAGCAACCTTTCTGCCCTTTCAACAACTTTCCTTACTACACTACTTGCATCATCTGTTCCCTTTCTCATCCAAACACATACCCTAAATATTTTAAACTCAGACACTTGCTCCAGCTGCTCACCACCTAACATAACTTCACACCGAGGACTGTCCCACTCACAACCATAACCTTACTTTTATTTACGTTTACTTTCAAACCCCTCCTTACTACCCTAGCCAAATCTCTCTACCAATCCTCTCAAACTCTCTTCAGATTCGCAACAGAACCAAATCATCCGCATAATAATAGGTAGGGCACCCTCCACTCATCTCCATTCTCCTCCATTCTAACACCATTTTCCTGCCATCCCCACCTCGAATTTTTTCATATATAACCCAATCCATATACAATTGAATAACCAAGGAAACATAACACAACCCTGTCTCTCCGGCTATTAATCCTAAACCAATCACCATTGGCACCATTTATTTCTTAACACGCTTCACTATCGTCATAATACTTTTGATTCCATTCACGAAGCCTACCACCCAACACCATATATCACTAATTTACCTGCCATAAAGCTTCCCTATTAACTATCATATACGCCTGCTTGCAAATCCATAAAACCTAAATATAATTATTTCTTCTCCCTCATTTTCTCAATCATTATGTTTTAATGTAAAGATTTGATCCACACATCCTTACCACTCTAAACGCAACCTTTGTTCTTCACAACCAGTCCTTCAGTCACTCGACGCACTCTTTCTACCAAAATGCCAAGCTTATACCTTCCCTACAACACTCAAATAAGACTTATTCCCCATTAATTTCTACAGTTCCCCTTTTCTCCCTACCCTTATACAAGGAGTTACTATTTACTGCTCTCTTCCAATCCCTTGGAACTATTACCCTCCATAAACGCTTTTATTACACAACCGTCCAAATCCAATCAATCACCACTCGCCTCCGCTCCTGATCATTTCACCAGTATTTTCATCTATTACCTGCAGGATTTTACCATTCTTCAAATTCTCACTCTACCCATCCTCCTTCCTTACTAATAACCTCATCCCCAAAATACCTATTCCTTCTTGCACCATCAAACCCACACACATTCACTATCACCTCTTCATTACTGTTAATATTGTGCAGATTTTCGAAGTGTTCTTTCCACACTCCTCTCACACCCATTTCATCAGTTACAAAAGCACCATCCCTATTCATTATTCTAAGCAGATTCCCCTTATTCTCATTCTAACTTCGCGTTCCTTCCAGAAGACTCCTATTTCCTGTAAGTCCCCATCATCCTCCTCCCCAAACTGTTCATATACCTCTTTTTTTCTCCTAGGTATACACCTTATATATATATATATATATATATATATATATATATATTATATATATTATTTATTTATATATATAATATTATATACTTATATATATATATATATATATATATATATATATATATATATATATATATATTGAATAAATTGGTGATAACTTACCTCAAGATGATCTGAAGTGGTATCTCCCTCTTTATTGTACTCTTTTTATCTTTTTATGTTGATGGTGTTTTTGAGATGAATCAATCAATGAATCACATTTAAATATAATGATCTTATAATTCTTTGTGATGTCTTCGTATTTGTTGTACTTGTATTATTTTCTAATTCTTCTGGTTGCGCAACCTTTATGATCTTGTTTTATTTGTAATCTTCCTATGTTTATTTTCTATTTTCTTTATTATATTCTTCTCTTCTTATATATTCTCAAAGGTTATTATCCTACTGGTTTTCTTTGTACTTAATATTAGTTATTTCATTCAGAAAAAAAACAAGGCGTTATATTGAAAGCCTGCGACTCTTGCATTAAATTTTACTTTACATACTATTTCTTATGTTTATTACTATAACTTCTGCAACAATATAAGAATATATATATTAGTTTCATTATTATATGTTAAATAATCAACTACCCGCTACGACGGTACATATACTCTTTTCTATCTACAGACAAAATATAAAATATTTATCAAACTCATACTATTTTTCTTTTGTTTTTCTTATTTTCTATTTTCTATTTTTTCTTTCTTTTTCTTTGTATTCTTATTTCTTCTGTTGCCATAGGTGTAATATGTCTTCATATTACGTTGTTCAAATATTTCTGTATATTTTCTTTTTTTACAGCCTCTTTTGTCAAAATGTCTGCGATCTGTTCTTGTGATTTTATCCATTTGATTTCTTCTATTTCTTTTTCCTCGAGTATTTCCTTTAGATATGCCATATCTATTTTTAGTCTTTTGTTTAATACTGCCGAAGTTGAGTGTAGTGCTCTTTCAAGGCTTTGACAATCTGTTTTTATCAATATTGGTAGTTTTTCTTCATTTAATTCTTCCCATAAAGCTTTCAGATATATTCCAGCATCTGCAGCTTCACCTAAACCCAATGCTTCCGCTTCTAGAGTGGATCTCGCCACTCTCTTTGCCACCTTTGATTTCCAATATAAAGGACTCCTGTTGTCTAATTCATCTACTATACTTATTATGTACCCAATTTGAGATTGTCCATTCCCCACGTTATTAAAAGAGGCATCTGAAAATATTTCCATTTTTGTTCTTCCTTTAAGGGTAGGAATGATTATCTGGTTTTCCTTTTCTTTTACTTGTTCTATAATTTTTATTTACTTTTTTCATATCTCTTGTTGTTGCCGTTTTACAAAATTTACTTCTTTCACTTACATTGCAAGATATTTGTTGAGCTATCCAGTTTAATTGTCCAACCATTGATCTGTATTCTGTTTGTTCTTCTTTATTTAATATTCTCTCTTCCTTAAATCTTTTTTTATCTGGTACTTTCATATTTCTTACATAGGAATTCTGCTCCAGGATAATTTCCTCATTTCGTTGATCCACGTTCAAACCAATGTAACAAAATTTCCTTTCACTCTCTTTTCCTATTTCCAATTTCCTTTTTAGTTCTCGAATTATCTTTTCTTCAAACTCAGTATTTCCTCCATAGCAAATATCGTCCACATGTATGCACATGAGGCCGATGATTCGGCTGTTTTTCCTCCAATACACTATAGTTGGCTCCAGCTTACTCTTTGTTCCTCCAAGTGATTTTATTATGTCCATGATGCTTTCGTACCATATTCTCGCTGCGTCTTTTAAACCGTACACGGTTTTCTTCAACTTCCATAGGTAGTTTGTTTTTGCTTCTCTTGGAGGTTTTAAATACACATTTCTTTCTATTGGTTTCCCTTGTAGATATGCTGTTTTGATATCTAATGTTTTGCTTTCCAACCATTTTTCTGAATTACAGCAAGACACATTTTCAATGATTCGCTGGCACATGTCGGTGAATCAGTTGTTAAGTCTCCTTGTTCCTCAAAACCTCGAGCAACAAGGCGGGCTTTGCATTTTCTTCTTCCGTTTTCTGACTTTTCTGTAATGATCCATCTAGTCGTAATTGCTTTTTGATTCCTTTTGTACCTGACCTCAATATCATATACTCATATTTTTATTATTTATATATATATATATATATATATATATATATATATATATATATATATATATATATATATATATATATATATATATATATATATATATATATATATATATATATACCTATATATATACATATATATATATCATTAGGCTGTTACTGATTATTTTGTTAGGATTTTTATTATTATTTATAAAAAAAAAAAAAAAAAATGCTAAATGATGAAGAGCATCTCTTTTTCAGATAGAGTTTATATATATTATACTTACCTCTTATTTTTTACTTTGAGTTTATGTAAAACTCAAAAATAATAATAATTTTATACCAGTTTAATTCAACAAGAAAATTTGAAATTTGAAATCTAAGAAAGTTATTAGAAATTTTGAAATGTGTTAGCACATCATATATAACAAATTCCAATGTATTGATTTTGCCTTCTTTAAGTCTATTAAAACCATTAAAATATATATATATATATAT